>JAOTQJ010141305.1:25488-37768 GCA_025642045.1 Solanum sejunctum
TTTTGAGCAAAATTATCATTTTACCCATCCTGTTAGAGGCATGAGTCATGCATCGTTGATTTTAAAAGTTGATTTTAAAAGTTGATTTTAGAGAATTTTTGTAAAAGTTGAGATATTTGCCAAAGATTAGACTTTGAGTTTTAAATTATCAAATTTTTGGAATTTTGAGTTATTCGGAGATTATGAGTGTTGGAATGGAACTCCATTAATTTCATCAGTCCTAGAATATGATAATTGGTTTAGGAGAGTTGTCAAAATCAGATTTAGAGTTGCTATGTGAATTTTAAGTGCTGAAATGGAAAATGAGTTAAAATTTAAGTTTGGATTTATTTTCTAACTGTTTCAATGGTCTCAGGAGGTGATTTTAGTACTAAAATAGCTTTGTCATAATTTTTCAATGCTCTATGGTCATTTTGATTTTTCAAGTGGCTTAAGTTAGAAATAAGGCAGTTAATTGAGTTCCAGGTCAAAAGGACTCAAATTCAATTTTTGACAATTTCATTGAGCCTGAAACATCAAATACAGTGATCCTGATATATGATTTGTGTATATGGGGTTCCGAATGAATCCTGAATGCTAATTTTGTGTCTTGAAATTGCTTGAAAAATATTTATCGTGTTCTGGTGTACAAGCCTCGCTATAGCGAGTGCCTCGCCATTTTAGCAACCTCGCTATCACAAGCTTATTCACTATAGCAAAGCCTCTTTAGGAAGCAATGCATCACTATAGCGATGCCTGATTTTTTTTTCAGGTGTCGCTATAGCGACATCAGAAAGGGTTTTTCAGACCCCTGATGCCATTTTTGAACATTTTCTCCATTTTTAAACATTAACATCTCAGTTTAGATGTCATTGGATTAACTTTTTAGTGCTTTTTCTTTGAAAAATATATTTTTTTCATTTTTCTTATCATGACTTATTAATTAACCCTTGATTTTAACATCAAATTCGGAAGATTCAATTTAGAAAATTGAGAGTTTTTAAGAACTTTGAGATTTTTACAAAATTGATAATTCTGAACTCGTTTCAACTCCATTTTCAAATTGATTTTCACTAGTTGTTTCCTAATCATAAGATAAAAACATTTGTCAAAAAAATTTCATATTTCAACATTGATTTTAGATGATGAATTTTTGGACATTTTTCTCTTTTGTCTAAATTGCTTGATTCTAGTGTTGTTACTTTCATATTGTGATTGTAAATTCATTTCCAAGTAGATCGTGGTGCCTTAGATTTGTTTTGAAAGGAAAATCATAGTCGTTGGAGTGACCAATTGTCTAAATTAAGACAAGAGAATCGTAACCCTTATTGAGTTTATTGAAATTAGTAGTTTCTTTTAATGTAAACTTGGGTATTAGTGAATCATTCTAATGGATATGATTTGGATATGGGGATATGGAAGTGATAAAATGTGTGACTTGTGATGTGAAATTATACCTAATTGTTATTGATTAAGACCTGTAAGTTGATATTGTGAATTGAGCTTGTAATATCAGTCGAGGAGAATGTAAAAGTGATCATTTCGTTTTATTTGTTGAGTTTTGATTTATATTACATGAAATTGTCCATTCATGTACTCATGTAAAATGTTTGGCTAAATGCATATCTTGAGACATTGTTGAAAAGATTGAGCTAAATTTTCATGAAATGTGGACTAAATGGCAAAATTTTCTAAGTTATGATGATAAGAGGATATTCAATGATTTGAGCTATGATATGATATGATATGATTATTATGTAATGTGTTGATGATGACATAAATATTGAAAGAACAAATGAGAATAAATGATGATTTTTGAATAACTGATATATATGGACATCTTGCACATTTTTACACTAGTGAAAGTGATAATAGTATGGTGATGATATATACTTTCTTGATGTCCCATTGATTATGAGATGCTGAAGGGAAATAGGTCTGACCAGATGATAATGAGATTGATTGTTGTGATTACTGAACATATGAAAAGTGTTGACTCTTTGCACAATCTGATGCCTATGTAATATGTGCTTATGTGGTGTATTGAAAAGCCGAAGAGAAATGATTCCCTCTATAAAAAATAAAAGAAATAAAAAGCTGAAGAGAAATGGTTCCAACTAAAAAATAAAAGAAAAAAAGAAAAAAATTCGAAGGGAAAATGGTTGTGCTTAGATATGAAAGTAAATGCCAAAGAAAAATAGTTCCAATGGATAGATGGTCCATGTGCAGCCTCCATATCTTTCATCTCATTATATCTGCAAATGTCTATTGTAAGAAAGACATACATCATGGTTACTTGATAACTGCACTGCATAGCTTAAAGTTCATAGCATTTCAGTTCATACATATTATTCCTTACGTGAAAGTGGGTGTATGTACTAAGTATTGATATATTGAATGACTATTGAAGTGTTGTGATATTTATTGAATGACTCAGATCTTGTACATAGTTGAGATTGAGCTATTGAATAATTATGATATATGATGAATGCATTGAGCTTTGTATATTTTGAAGATTGGACTATTGAGATATTATGATATTAAGGTTGTAAATTTTGTATTATCTAATCTATATTTATTCGTCTTCCTTGAGTGTAGCTTTTGTAGTCCGGCGGTATATGTTTAGGATGGAAGGAGTGCTTAGTTCTTCATTCTATATCTGTGATTAGGTTTGCTTATTGAGTACATTGGTACTCACCCTTGTTTTTCTACACATGTGTGTAGGTTGTGTGCCCAGATCTTGCTGACGTTCTTTTTCTTCTTTCTTTGAACCGAGCTATTGATGGCTAGGAGGTAGTTGCTTGCAGTTCTAGCATATTCAGACTGTAAGGACAATTCTCACTTGGTATTTCCTAAGTTTGAGATATACCTGTGACTGCTACTTATGATTCTAAGTTGTAATTTTGAAGATTTTTGTGCGATGACTTAGTACTGAATGCGAAATTATGGTGGGTTCGGTAAGGGAACCTTAGAAGCAACCCATTGTCACATTAACTATGTGCCACCATAGGAGACCTTGTAGGCTAGGATAGTGGAACCACATTGTCTATTTGTATTATAATACATGCAAAGTTAACGAAGTTCTACTTGACAATTTGTTTTCCTATTCCAACTTAGGGGTTTTGGTTGGATTCTATGTAATAGCTAACATGGTCTTAAATTGGAGGGGGAAAAGTTGAGAAAAAGAATAAGTGGTGAGGCCAAGAGGGCCCTTCTTGAAGGATGGTTCCAAAGTACCAAGGGTGGCCTGTTTCATCAAGGTTAAGAGTTTTCAAAGCACCTAATAGAAGGTTTGTTAATTACATCCCAAGGCCCCAAGAAGATAGTTGTGTGGTGCCTAATGCTATGTGCCCAAGATGTGGTAGAGGCCATAATGACCCATGTTTGAGGGACACTAATGCATGCTATAGTTGTGGAGATGTGGGTCACAACAAGATTGATTGTCCTTGTAATTAAACAAGCATAGAGATGGTCATCAACAAGAGTAGGGCACAAATATGGCTTGTTTGTGATGTAGAGGTCAACAATTTGGTGCCCCAAGGCACAATCGACTCTATGCTCTTTAAGAGAGGCAAGGGATAGATGAGGTGCCTGATGTAATCACTGGTATGTTAAAAGTCTTTGATTTCGATGTGTATGCATTGATAGACCCGGGTGCCACTCTTTTTTTTGTTACTCCTTTTGTTGCCAAAAAGCTTTATGTTGAACCTGAATTGTTCTGTGAGTCATATGAGGTGTCTACTCCCATCGGTGCATCCATTGTTACTAGAAGGGTCTATAGAAATTGTCTTATTTTCTTTTTGCATAAAAGTTTTCCTTGTGATTTTGTTGAGTTGTATATGGTGGATTTTGATGTCAATCTTAGGATGGATTCGTTGCACGCATATTATGCCGCTATTTATAATAGAACCCATATGGTCAAATTTTAATTCCCTAATGAACCCATGATTAAGTGGAAGAGTAATGACATGGTGTTAAAGGGTAGGTTTATTTCTTGCCTTTAAAGCCCAAAAGTTGATTTCTAAGTGGTTTCTTTATCATCTTGTGAGGATTAGGGATGTGGAGTCCAAAGTACTTCCTATAGAGTTAGTTCCAGTGGTAAATGAGTTCCTTGATGTCTTTATTAATGAGCTTCCCAGTGTTCCTTTCAAAAGGGAAATAGATTTTATCATAGATCTCCTTCTGGATACTCAACCCATTTCTATTTCTTCTTACTGTATGGCCCTGACGGATTAAAAGAGTTGAAAGAGCAATTGAGGGATTTATTGGAGAAAGGTATTAGGCCTAGCCAATACCTTTGGGGTGCAACAGTGTTGTTTGTGAAGAAGAATGATGGTTCTCTTAGAATGTGCATTGATTATCGACAACTTAATAGAGTCACCATCAAGAATAATCATACTCTACGAAAAGATGGTAGTGATAAGAAATTGACCTAGATCTTTGACTCCATCGAATATTAGAAGCTTCTTGAGCTTAGTGGGTTACTATCAGAGGTTTGTAAATGGGTTATATTGTATTGCTTCTCATATCACTAAGTTAGCGCAAAATAAGGCTAAATTTGTGTCAACTGATGAGTATGAAAATAGTTGCCAAACTTTGAAAGATAAGCTTATCTCCGCTCCTATGTTGTCTCTATCAGAAGGGTTGGAAGGATTTTTGTGTATTGTGATGCCTCACAAATTAGTTTGGGTCATGTTTTGATGGAAAATGGTAAAGTTATATCTTATGCCTTTGGACAACTTAAGGTGCATGAAAACAATTATCCTACCCATGATCTTGAGTTGGCTGTTGTGGTATTTTCTTTGAAAATTTGGCATCATTATTTGTATAGGGGTGTATGTTTATTTGTTTACCGATCATAAGAGTTTCCAATATGTGTTCACCCAAAATGATCTCAACTTGAGACAAACGAAGGTGGTTAGAGCTTCTTAAGGATTATGTTATGAGTGTGTATTATCACCCCGGCAAGGCCAATGTTGTGGCCAATGCTTTGTAGGAATCTATGGATATCCTAACACATGTTGATGATGGGGGAAAGGAGGTGGCTAGAGAGAATCATTAGTTGGCTAGATTGTATCCAGTTGCCATAATTTCCAACAAGTCAAAGTCAAACATCAAAGGTCGGTGCCCTAGTCCAAGATATTGAGATTCCTGGTTGGAAGTGGGAGGAAATTAACATGGATTTTGTGGTTCGATTACTTAAGAATAGAAAAGGGTTTAATTCTATTTGGGTTGTGTTTGATAGAATGAAAAAGTTGGCTCATTTCTTACTGGTTAAGACTACTTATGGTGACAAATATTATGCCACGTTGTACATTCATGATTTGGTTAGATTGCATGGGGTGCCCTTGTCTATCATATTGGATTGTGGTGCTTAATTCACTTCTCACTTTTGTAGGTCCTTCTAAAGAGGTCTTGGTACTAAGGTAAAGCTCAGTACGACCTTTCACTCTCAAATAAATGGCCAAGCCAAAAGAACTATCCAAACTCTTGAGGATATGCTTTGAGCTTGTGTATTTGAGTTTACGGGTATTTGGGATGATCATCTTCCAATAGCTATCATTCTAGTATTGGTATGGCTCCTTTTGAGGCTCTCTACGGTTGGTGATTGGGTCTATTTGAAGGTCTCACCCATGAATGGTGAGGTTCATTTTGGTATAAAGGGTAGATTAAGTACAAGATTTGTTGGTCCTTATAGAGTGTTGAGAAGGATTGGTAAGGTGGCCTGTGTTGGAGTTGCCTAATGATATTAATATGTTTCATCTCGTCTTTCATGTATCTATGTTGAGGAAGTATGTGGTGACCCAAGTGCCATTGTGCCTCCTGATGTTGTGGGTGTTATTGAAGACAATCTGACTTATGAAGTGTTTTCGGTAGAAATTTTGGATAGACAAATGAAGAGGGTGAGGAATAAGAATGTTGCTTCTGTCAAGGTCCTTTGGGGAAACCAACAAGTTGAGAGTGCTACATGGGAAGCTGAGGCGGACATGCAAAAGCGATATCCCTATCTTTTTCATTCTACTCAAGCCTAAGGTACTACTTGAAGTCCCTTATGTGATTTCAAGTCTTATGTTTCAGCCCTTATGTCATTGCATGCATTTATGTTTATGTTGACAAGTTCATGGTGATTTTGACACTCGCGTTGATATTTTGAAATATGTTTAAGTGCATTGTTGCATTCATGTGTTGGGCCAAACTCATCTTGATTATTTCTCTCATATAAGTTTCTTTGATATTCGGGGATGACTGTTCCCAAAGGGGAGATATTGAAATGGCCCAAAAAGTGCCTGAAAATGTGCCTTGAAAATATCCATAATCATAATTTCCATATATTTTAAAATCCATGTGTGATATCGAATATGTCACTTCATATTAATGATCAGGGGGCAAAATTGAGTGGGAAATGGGTCTGACCCTGATATTAGAGCAACCATAGCAAAATTTTATTTTCAAAATATTTCACATGCTAATGAGGGTACGCGTTCTCTCTGTGACGCGAAGGCATCGCAAAGTAGTACATTTTATTGCCAATTTTTTAAATTTTGGCCTAAGGCCCTTGGGCCTTGGACCTAAGCCTTCCTATTCATAAAAGCATCTATATAGAATCATTTTTCAAACATTTAGCCAAATATTTCACTTAAATTCAAGTGGCCCAATCTCATTCTAAACCACAAAGAATTCAATCAAGCTTCAAGTTCTCCTTCAAATCTTCATCAAGGAAATCTCCAAAGTTGAGGTATGTCGGTTTCAACTATTAGGTCCTTCCACCCATGTTGCTCAACCTTCCTTTGTATCCTAAGTACATGTTTTTAATTTGATTTACTTATGGGTATTCTTACTATGAATTTGAGTATAAATTATGCTAGGGTTTCATTAAATGTGACTGTTTAAGCATGTTTAAGCTATTAATCTATGATCCATTATGTGATTTGATGAGGGATTTTGATGTAACTTGCATAAAGGTATTACCAGGTATTGGTGGATTGATTTGTATTAAGTTTTCTCACATGATTTAACTCTTTAATTGCATGATTTTGAACTAGAATTACACACCCACCAAGTGTTTGATAAAATGTCTGGTTAAGGAATTTTTGAATTATTGAAGTTCTATCGCATGGCTTATAAGTTAAATGGCTTTATGATGATGAAAGGAATGTAGGTATGTGTTGATTTCATGAAAAGTATCTATAGTTTTGCAAGTGTCCACACCTTGTTGAGGGGGTGCTATGCCCGTATTACCATATTGAGGTGTATAAACCTTGACCACCTTTTTGGAGGGTGCTAGGCCCGTACTACTACGTTGACGGATATATACCTTGCCACCTTGCTGGGGTGCTAGGCATGTACTACCATATTGAGAGGTATATACTTTGACCACCTTGTCGGGGGTTGCAAGGCTTGTACTACTTGTTGAGGGTAGATACCTCAATCACCTTCAAAGGTGGTGCTAGGCCTTAGATTCCAAGTATTAGATGGTTGGTCTATGATGATGGTCTCTTACTACACATGTACTATGTTCTATACAAGCATGTTTTACCTTGAACATTGATCATGCATGTCATATTATTATAATACTTCCTATTGCCTATATATATGCATTTTGATTATGTTGCTTATGTCTTGTGGCATTGCATTCTACATACTTAGTACACTCAAACGTACTAAGGCGTACTCTATGTCTAAATGAAATTACCATTGAGGAACTGGAGATCCACTTGATCATCCTCCACCTCCACGTGGCTAGCACAATCTCTTGTAGCAAGCTTCGTGAGTCTTCAACTTCGAGGGTAATAGCTATTGATCCTATGCTATGTAAAGACTCTTTTCTTTGTCTAGATGCTTATAACTATGAGGATGAGCCCGAAAAGTTGTCTTAGCCCCCGTCCAATCTATGTTAGAGGTGTTATTGGACCAGTTATGTATTTATGCTTTGAGCTTGACTCCTTTGAGGATTTATGCTATTACTAACTTCCCTTAGTCCCTTTATCCTTATTTATATTCTCTTATTGTTGTTTAATTGCTTCGGTTACCAAGGATGTGTAAATGATATACTAAGAGGATTTTTTAAGGTCCATTTAGGTTCCCATTCACCGTGTTATGTCCAGGCTCTATACTTGGGTTATGACAGGAAAGGACCCTAGAATTAGAAAATTGAGCATTGGAAGCTTATCCTTGTTGTAAATGACCAAAACCACTACCCTTAGAGTTGGAGAACCCACTATCATAACGGGCTCTCTGAGGATCATGCACTGTCTTCTCTTTGAGTTTCTCCCCTCCAATCTGCTCCACATATACCATGAGTCTACAAGCGTAGGAACATACTTAGAGAGCTTGGTGAACTTGAGGATATAGTCCCTAACACTCATACCACTCTATTTGAGGTTGATAAACTCAGTCATCTAGGCTTCCCTATGCTCAATGTCATGACCCAAGCTTAGGTCCTAGACATGACAAGACTAATGTGAATCCTCAAGAAAATCCAAGGAAGACTCTTAGCATATCATTACACATCCTTGTTCGCGGAAGCAAGCATACATCAATAATAGATAGAAAAAGGGGAAATGCGTGGCTAAGGGACATCTTTGATGCTATAGAAGCATAACAAGCCAATAATATCACATTAACTTGTCATAAGGATCCAAAAACACCTCTAATACATAGATAGGATTAGGGGCCAAAACAATCTCCGGGATCACCCTCATGGTTATAAGTTTCCAACATAATAAGAGTCAATACATAGCATAAATTCAAAGAAAATATCCTCGGAGTTGAGAACTCACTAACTTTCTTTGAAAGAGAGCACTAGCCACTTGGAGGAGGAGGATCAAGTGGGGCTCTGGTTCCTACATGGTAACATCATGTAGGCATAGAGTATGCATTAGTACATTTGAATGTACTATGTATATAGGATGCAATGCAACAAGAGATCGGCAACATAGGCGAACTGCAATTTCATAAGCAATGGATAGCATAATAACAATATGA
The DNA here is from genome assembly GCA_025642045.1 of Solanum sejunctum. Taxonomy (NCBI): domain Eukaryota; kingdom Viridiplantae; phylum Streptophyta; class Magnoliopsida; order Solanales; family Solanaceae; genus Solanum; species Solanum sejunctum. The sequence continues at coordinate 34,453 of JAOTQJ010141305.1, forward strand.
CATGTATGAAAAATGCTTGAAGTAAATCATGCTTATATATAGAACATATTTTATGTGTAGGAAGAGACTATCATCATAAGCCAAGCAACTTAGTACTTGGAATCCAAGGTAGACCACCCCTTGGAAGTGATTGAGGAATCAACCCCTTAATTAGTTGACAGCATGACCACCCACGTCCCAAGTGATTGAGGAATCAAACCATCAATTGGTTGATTATATACCATCCCCATCTGAGGTGATTGATGTATCAACCCCTCAATTGGTTAATGGTTGTCACGCCCTACCATCTATAGTGATTGAGGTATCATCCCCTCAATTGGTTATGGTCAACTCTCAACACTATAGATACTATTCAGGAAATCAACACATATATATATCCACCATTCATCATCCTAAAGTCACACAAGTCATAGGTTATGCAACAGATCATCAATATATCAAGAACCCCAAATCGAATATTTTATCAAACAATTGGTGGGTATGTAATGCTATTGTAGGATCATACAAGTCAAAAGTGAAATCATGCAAGAAAATTCAAAGTAAAACCACCCACTAACTCTTGGTAATACCCTTATGCAAGATACATCAAAACTCTAAATCAAATCTAAAAATAGATCATAGACTCATAAATAAAAGCATGCTTAGACAATCACCACTTTATGAAATTCCAACATAGTTCATAGTTTAAATTCATAATAAATAATACCCACAAGTAAATCAACTTAGAATCATGCAATTTATGTAAAAAGAAGATTGACAACAATGGGTGAAAGAACCCAATTGTTGAAACACACATACCTTAGACTTTGAATTTCTTGAAATTGTGTTGGGAAAGAATGGAAGCTTGGAATAAAGTCTTGAAATACAAACTTATTCCTGACTTTCCTTGAATTTGGATTGGGATCTTGGTAGAGGCTTTCGGGAGGATTTGAGAGTGTATTCAAGTTGAGAGTAATGACTTTGATCCTTTGAAATAGGGTTTAAGTCTTTTCGGGAGGTTAAGATAGCATTAGAAGTCTAAAAAGGCCATTAGAATGAATTAAATTCATGAAAACGCCATTAGTGAATGGATGGGAAAATTGACAAAGTGATGCCTCACTGAAGCCCACACAATAAAAAATTACCCGTGAGATGAGACTTGGTCATAAATTAGAAGTTGGAAAACTTACAAATTACTATCATCGTCTCTTTGACGCGCCACTTTCACGGGCTGTATGGTTGCCAGGCCATACCATGTGCCAAGGCCACAAGCCATCTAACATTCCACAGCCCATCAAAGATGTCCGGGGCACCACACTTTGTCAAAACTCCTATCGCTCTTACTCTTCCTCACTTGCACACACTCCTCGACTAGCCACGCGGTTAGTGGCAAGCCATATGGCTCATGCCACTAGCTATGCCATATTTCTTAGGCCAAAAATGGCCTTTTGCAGCTACGACCATTCACACGGCTCGTCCAAAGCCTTACTACCTGTCAAGGTGCCCGAGTGGTTTCACTTCACAGGAGAGTCTCATGGAAATTGTCATAACTCCTTCATCCGAACTGAAAATGAGGCAAAACCATGTGTTGGAAAGCTAACTCAAAGGGCTTTCATTTGACATGTTGTGGGCTATCCATTTCCAAGTGTGATAAAAGTTATACTCATCTAAAGTTCGCCTTGGCTTCCTATGTGGCACTTGGCTTCCTATGTGGCACTTTCAACTTTTACATGTTCGCCTTGGCTTCCTATGTGGCACTTTCAACTTGTTACTTCCTCCAATGGAAGATACATCCTTGTTCCTCAACCTTTTTACTTTGTTATCCAAGATTTCTACTGGGCCTCTTCATAAGTTAAATTATTTTCAACACTCCCCAACACATAAAGAGGCACAATAACACTTCGATCACCCTTACACTTCCTTAACATAGACACGTGGAAGATCGAATGTACCATATGCATATCATTGGAAAACTCTAATTCCTAGGCCACCTTACCAATTCTTCTCAACACTCTATAAGGACACATAAATCTAGGGCTCAACTTGCCCTTTTTGCCAAACCGCACCAGATTGGTTAGACCTTCAAACAGATCCAATCACCAACTTTGAATTCAAGATCCGTTCTCCTCACATCGGCATAGGAACATTTTCGACTTTGGGTGGTTTTCAATATTTCTCTAATCATCCTCAACTTCTCCATGGCCTCAATAACAAAATTTAGATCTAACAAGGCCATCTCCCCCACCTCAAACCATCCAACCGGGGACCTACAACAACTTCCATAAAGAGACTCAAAAGGAGCCATACCAATGCGTACATGATAGCTATTATTACAAGCAAACTCAATCAATGGAAGATGATTATCCCAACTGCTCTTATACTCCAACGCACAAGCACTAAGTATATCCTTAAGAGTGTTAATAGTTCTTTCGGCTTGGCTATCCATTTGAGGGTGAAAGGCCATACTAAGCTTAACCTTTGTACCAAGACCTCTTTGGAAGGACCTCTAAAAGTGTGACGTGAATTGACAACCACGATTCGATATGATAGACAAGGGCACCCCATGAATTCTCACCAACACATGGTCATACAATTGAGCATAGTCTTTGGCACCATATGTAGTCTTAACCAATAGGAAATGAGCTGACTTTGTCATCTTATCAACCACAACCCAAATAGAATCAAAACCCTTTCTAGTCTTAAGCAAATCAACCACAAAATCCAAGTTAATTTCCTCCTACTTCCAAGTAGGAATGTCTATGTCTTAGGCTAGGCTACCTGACCTTTGATATTTGTCTTTGACTTGTTGGTAATTATGGCAACCAGATACAAACTTAGCAATATCTTTCTTCATACCTCTCCTCCAATACACGTCTCTCAAATCTCTATATATCTTTGTAGAACATGGTGAATGGAATAGGAACAAATATGAGCCTCATCAAGAATCTTCTCCCTCAAGCCATCAACACTAGCCACACACAACCTACCTTGGTACACAAGGGCACCAATTCTCCCTTGGGAGAAAACCTCCACCTTACCCTCTTTCACCAAAGCCTTCAACTCTAGCAATGGGGAGGTAAAGATCCTGTTTTGCCTTCACCTCCTCAATCAACAAAGATTTAGAACCATCAACCACCACTACTCCACCATTATTAATTGTTATCGCAAAAAATGGTTTTCTTGAAAAGAAAATAATTCAAAAATCAAGAATCGATTTAAACTCAATTAATTTGAGAAAACCAACTCTCTAAATTCGAAAAGAAAACAGAGTTGCCACCTAATTTTACGGATAATTAGGAAACCATTAAATATTTTAAAAGACCTAACAGAAAAATCT
>JAOTQJ010141315.1:8798-26812 GCA_025642045.1 Solanum sejunctum
TAGTTATTGGATAAAATTGAAAATAAACTCGTTTATTTTCTTTATTTTCACAGGTTTTAAAAGTACCTATTTAATCAAATGACAATCCAAAATGAGTTATAGATCAGTCAAAATTGGGTGTCTACACTCACGCTATGGGGATAATTCGGGACTTAGGATCTTCTACATTTCCACATCAAATATACATATACATATCAAATTCCCATAATCAATCCATGATAGCCATAACCAAATGATAATCAGGATGACAAAGTTCATATACAACACATAACACATAGATCCGATGAAAGTCTATAAGATATCCAACAATTTCTCTAGTCATCAGATGGGACGGGGGCTAAGACATGTTCCGCGCTCACCCTCAAAGTATAGATAACATAAACAAAAGCAACTTAAGGTAGAGGAATGATGGTTTGTCCTTGGAAGATAGGACTCACCATAACCAATGTCTCAAAATCCGATCTAGCCATTGAACTGTGGATGAAAATAATCTCCGGTCCCTACGTGGTCAGATCATGTAGGCAAAAACATGCGTTAGTATATTTGAATGTACTAAGCATGTGGGGTGCAATGCATGTAACCTATCAAAACTTGCATATCAATGTTAGATTACAAGGGCACATCATATAGAACAGATATAATCAAGAGAATAGTATAACAAGATACCATGAAACCAATGATGTATGAAGTGCTAGATGCTCGTATATATAGCGGGAATGTGACCTTAACCGACATAAGTAAGATCAAGAAAGCTATTACTTGGAATCCTAATGAATACCCCTCACCAGTAAAGAGGTGGTCTACTTGCCAAAGGTAAACCATACTTCACCTTACGGCAACACATCCCATTTCGTATGAAGCAACTTTCCTTACGGGAATACATCCCATTTCGGATAGGATTTTCACAAATCACAAATCAAATCAAATCAAATCAAATCATTTCTTGTCCTTACGGAAACACATCCAATTTCATAGGAATCTTTCCTTACGGGAACACATCACATTTCGAAAAGAATCCTATGCTAGGCACATAGTTCAAGGAAAGAAAGAACTCCCCCCTCCCTCAATTCATTGGTGCTAAGTCGTCATCCCACAAGAATACTTATAATATACACATACATGCATACTCTCAAAGAGGCAATAGTCATTTTTCAAATCATTTCAATGCATTCTTAGGCTTAAAGGCTAAAACATAATTTCATAGTCTATATACTCATGCATAGGAATAGCCCATTCATATACAAAATGGTGCAAGCACCTAAAATGCTCAAAGAGCCAAAATCAAAGACATATATGTGATCACAATATTGTCATAACCAACATTTTATCAAAATCATACCATAAAACAAAATTAAGCTTAACCTATAACATAAGTTCTCAAAATAATCCATGTACATAAATACATATGCTATGAACAATGAGAGAATGATATGGGTAATTAAGATTCAATCTAACATCAACATTTATAATATGAAATTGAAGTGAAAATATAATTAAATCCATATTGTAATCATCCATGCATAAATAATTCTTAAAGAGGACATGCATACTTATAATTTCATAAACCCAAATTAGATTCTTATATAATGATTTAAATCATATTAAAATAATCAAATAAACACTACTAGTGCATCAATAGAATTTTAGGAATCATAATATTCAAAATGTCAAATTAAAGTAAGCAAAATCCATGTAGGTTTTCTTGAAATAATTTTGGGTCTCATTGATTGAAAGGAATCAAGGATCAACCTACATACCTAAGACTAGGAGTTTCTTGGAATTGAATTGTAAAAGGCTTGAAGTTTGGAAGTGGGTCTTGGAATCCAAAACATGCTCTTGAGTTTCCTTGAATTTGAATTGGGATCTTGATGGAGTCTCTTGAGAGAATTTGAGAATGTATTTGAGACAAGAGTAATGACTGTGATCCTTTACAATAGGTTTAGGTCTTTTGCAAAGATTAAGATAGCATTGGAAGTCTAAAAAGGTCATTAGAGTAACTAAAATTTAGAAAAATGCCATTGGTTAAAAGATGGAAAATTGGCAAAGTGTTGCCTCACTGGAGGCTTGACTGGTCGTATGGCACTCCACGGGTCATGTGGAGTGCCCATGAGACAAGACTTAGGCTCAAATTTGCAATTGAAACACTTGAGAAAAAAGTTAGCATCAACGTCACTTTGATGGGCCACTTCACGGTCCGTGTGGTGCTTCACGGTCCGTGTAATAGTCTGTTGCACCACACTTAGACAAGAAAATGTAGCCTGGCCACTCCATGCCCTAGTCCTATGAGCCATTTGCCCTTCCACGACCCGTCTAAGGTGCTCGTGGTGCCACACTTGGCCAAGATTCCTCCTATGCCCATTAATCGCCCCTTAAACACACCTTATGACCATCCACACGGTCAGTGGCAAGCCATACGGCCCGCGCCACTAGCCGCGTCACTCCCTTAGGCGAAAAATAGCCCTTTCCAACCCTAAATGACCCAAACGGCCCATCAAAGGCCATACTGGTTGTCTAAGGGCTCGTGTGACTTCACTACATGGGAGGGTCTCACAAAGACGGTCATAACTCCTTCATCTGAACTTGAAATGAGGTGAAACTAAGTGCATTGGAAAGCTAACTCAAAGTGTTTCCCATTCCTTAGGACAAATGGCCTTTTCCTAACCCAAGCCATCCAAACAGTTCATCAAAGGTCACACTGCCCATCAAAACTATCCATGTGACATCACTGCATAGGAGTGTCTCACAAAAATGGTCGTAACTCCTTCATCTGACCTCGGAATGAGGTGAAACCAAGTGCATTGTGAAGATAAATCAAAGGGATTTCATTAGACATGTTGCGGGACATCCAAGTACAAGGTATTTTATTTGACATGTTATGGGACATCCAAGTCCGAGTATGCCGAAAGATATGTCCATTTAATGTTGACCTTTTTATCGGTACTTGTAAAAAAGTTAGCCAATAAAATTCCTTTGAACTTGAATTGATGTAGGAGACCCATGATGGCCTTAAACAACATAAATAAGCTTGAATTGAAGCCTTGAAAGTGAACTTAGATCGAGCTTGGAGGTTTCATAAGGTGTCACCTTAGCCCAAAACTTTCTAAAACCAAATCTCAATCATCACTAAAACTATACAAAAAAATCTGGGTCCTTACATCATCTCCCTCTTGGGAACATTCATCATTGAATGTTGGAGAACAAGGCTTGAAAGGATTGAATTAGAACATGAAACTTTCAAACACAAGGTGCAATGCATAATTCACTATCTGAAAATAATCTAATCATTAAAACTCATATCAAAAAGTATTCAAATCATTTTAAAACATCATAAAATAAATCATTTTCGTGCACATGTATGCATGTCATATCATAAGACTCAAGAGCGAAATAATTAGGACCATTGAGAATAAGAAAAACCTAATACCATGGGATTCAGTAGATTGGAAAGGATAGGGGTAGCATCACATCATATTTGATTCCACTCCCCATGTAGCACTTTCAATATGTTGATCCTCATTGCGAAACCTCTCCACTTGCCCATCCATGATCTCAATTGAAACTTCCTTATAAGACAAGTTATCCTCAACCTCAACTCCTCCTAAAGGAACAATAACACTAGTATCACCAACCAACTTCCTAAACTTATACACATAGAAAAATGAATGAATAAAACTCACACTCTGAGGCAAATACAATCTATAGGCCATATTCCCACACAGCTTAACAATCTTATGAGGGCCTACATATCTGGAAACTTAACTTGCTCTACTTTCCAAAATGCATCATACCCTTATTAAGTGATACCTTCACATCCACCCAATCGCCAATACAACACTCATGATCCCTCTCTCTAATATCTAAGTAAAACCCCTTGGATGACTTCGAACCATCCTTAACTTTTTCCTAACTAATCCTACTCTCTCCATAGCCTCCAACACTAAACTCGGGCCTATAAAAATCATCTCATCTAACCCAAACCATCCCACCAAAGACCTACACCTTTTACCCTACAAAGCCTCAAACGGCACCTTACCAATGCTAGCATGAACGTTATTGTTGTAAGCAAATTCAATTAGCTGTAGAAGATTACTGTAATTAACCTTGAATTCTAACACACAAGACATCGTCATATCCTCCAAAGTTTAAATTGTCCCCAATATTGAAAGTAATCTCAACCTATAAGAAATGAGCCAACTTAGTCCTCCGATCAACAATACCCAAAATGAATCAAATTGCTTTTGGGTCCAAGGCAAACTAACCACAAAATCCATGTTTTCCTCTTCATACTTTCAATTAGAAATTTCAATATCTTGAGTCAAACCATCGGGTCTTTGGTGTTCTACCATCTTTTGTTAACAATTAGAGCGTTTGGATACTAACTTGACTACATCCTTCCTCATACCATGGGACCAATACACTCCTCTCAAACCTTAGTACCTTTTAGTAGATTTTGGGTGAATAGAATAATGAAAGTTATGGGCTTTACTCATGATCATATCCTTAAGACCATCAACGTCTGAAACATGCAATCGATCTTAGTACCAAATTACACCATCTCTCCCTTAGGAGAAAATCTCTATCTTCTTTTCTACAACCAAATTCTTCAACTCAACCAACGATAGGTCTAAGTCTTACCTTCTCTTAACATCCACATCCACAAAGATTTTGACCCCATTCCAAATGGATACAACCATCATTGAAGTTGGCCAACCTAACACCCAATCTAGCCCAATGGTAAACATCCTTTACCAACTCCCTCTTCCCTTTGGTAACATGAGTCACACTTCTCATAGATAGACTACTAAGAGTGTCAACTCTAGTGTTTACCTTGTCGGGATGATGTCATACACCTATGTCATAGTCCTTTAGGAGTTTCAAACTTCTTATTTGCATAAAGGTAGGGTCCTTTTGGATGAAAAAATATTGCAAACTCTTGTGGTTGATGAAAACATCTATATACACTCCATATAACCAGTGTCTCAAAATTTTTAAGGCAAACACCATTACCACTAACTCAAGATCATGAGTCATGTACTTATGCTCATGCATGTTCAATTGGCTTGATACATAAGCCACCACCTCACCATGTTGCATAAGTACACCACCTAACCCAATTCGAGAAGCATTACAACACATCGCCAGCTCATCTAAGCCATTCTATAAAGTTGAAACAAGAGCCAATGTAAACCAATCTTTCAATGCCTGAAAACTCCTTTCATACTCATCCGACCATGCAAACTTAGCCTTTATTTCAGTTAGCTTGGTCAATGGTGATGCAATAGGTGAGAAACCTTTAACAAACCTTCCATCATTACTAGCCAACCAAAGAAAACTTCAAATACTCGGAGAAGCAAACTTGCTAAACCATGCACACCCTTCATCAACCCCTGTCTAACATCATATATAAGATCAGCTACAACCTCTTCCTTTCCTGGATTGCATTACAGGCCCAAAGCAACTCTCCCTATCCGGTAGGGAGAGATGGAGAAAGGAAATCTTAAGACACGTCCCATGGAACGATAAGAATCATGAAAAAGTAAAATATTTCCTAAAATGCCTTGTAGCCTCCTACCCTAAATGTGGTGCACTTCACACCTATGAAAAAGACTCTACTTGACGTGGCATGTTGGACTCTGAGGACTATTTATAAACCTAGTGAGCTGATACTATCTTTGTCACAACCAGGACCTAGGGCCTAGATGTGATACAGAGAATAGGAACCTGAGAGTCCCTAGAAAAGCCTCAAAGTACCAAAATCCACATCATCGGTTTAGAAATTCATTCAAAATTTATAGTTTTAAGAGACGAGAAAGTAGGACTCACGCTATGGGGACAATTCGGGATTTAGGATCTTCTATATTTCCATATCAAACATACATATACATATCAAATCCCCGTAATCAATCCATGATAACCATAACCAAAAGATAATCAGGATCATAAGGTTCATATACAATATATAACATATAGATCCAATGAGAATCTACAAGATGTCTAACAATGCCTCTAGTAATAAGATGGAACGGGGGCTAAGACATGTTCCATGCTCATCCTCAAAGTATATATAACATAAACAAAAGCAACTTAAGGTAGAGGAATGGTGGCTTGTCCTTGGAAGATAGGACTCACCACAACCAATAGGTGATCTCCAATCCCTACATGGTGAGATCATATAAGCAAAAGTATGCGTTAGTATGTTTGAATATACTAAGTATGTGGGGTGAAAACTTACCAAAACCTGCATATTAACATTAGATGACAAGGGCACATCATATAGAAAAGATATAATCAAGAGAATAGTATAACAAGATGCCATAAAACCAATGATGCATGAAGTGCTACATGCTCATATATATGCCAGGGATGTGACCTTAATCGATATGAGTACGACTAAGTGAGTTATTACTTGAAATTCTGATGAATACCCCTCACTAGTAAATAGGTGGTCTACTTGGCAAAGGTAAACCACATTTCACTTTATGGGAACATATCCTATTTCGTATGAAGCAACCTTCCTTACAGGAATACATCCCATTTCGGATAGAATTTTCATAAATTACAAATCAAATCAAATCACTTCTTCTCCTTATGGGAACACATCCCTTTCTGAGGCATCTTTCCTTACGTAAACACATCCCATTTTGGAAAAGACCCTATGCTAGGCATATAGTTCAAGGAAAGAAATAACCCTAAGGAAAGAAAGAACCCCCCCTCAATTCATCGGTGCTAAGTCGTCATCCCACAAGAATACTTATAATATACATATACATGCATACTTTCGAACAGGCAATAGTCATTTTCCAAATTATTTTAATGCATTCTTAGGCTTAAAGACCAAAACATAATTTCACAGTCTATATACTCATGCATAGGAATAGCCTATTCATATACAAAATGGTGCAAGCACCCAAAATGCTCAAAGAGCCAAAATCAAAGACATATATGTGATCACAATATTTTCATAACCAACATTTTATCAAAATCATACCATAAAAAAATTGAGATTAACCCATAACATGATTTCTCAAAATAATCCATGTACATGAATGCATATGCTATGAACAATGAGAAAATGATATGGCTAATTAAAATTCAATCTAAAATCAACATTTATAATATAAAATGACATGGGTAATTAAAATTCAATCTAAAATCAATATTTATAATATAAAATTAAAGTGAAGACATAATTAAATCTATATTTAAATCAATAGTGTAATCACCCACGCATAAATAATTTTTAAAGCGGACATGCATATTTATAATTTCATCAACCCAAAGTAAATCCTCATATAATGGCTTAAATCACATTAAAATCATCAAATAAACACTACCCATGCATCAATAAAATTTTACGAATCATAATATTCAAAACTTCATTTTAAAGTAAGCAAAATCCATGCAGGTTTTCTTTTGAAAGTGGGTCTTGGAATCCAAAGCTTGCTCTTGAGTTTCCTTGAATTTGTATTGGGGTATTCATGGAGGCTCTTGAGAGAAGTGGAAAATATATTTGAGATGAGAGTTGTGAGTTTGATCCTTTGGAATGGGGTTTAGGTCTTTTGGGAAGGTTAAGATAACATTAGAAGTCTAAAAAGATCATTAGAGTAATTAAAATTTACAAAAATATCATTAGTGAACGGATGGAAAAATTGGCAAAGTGTTGCCTCACTGGAGGCTTGACTAGTCGTGTGGTACTCCACGGGTCGTGTGGGGTGCCTGTGAGATAAGACTTAGGCTCAAAATTGCAATTGGAGCACTTTAGAAAAAGTTAGCGTCAATGTCACTTTGATGAGCCACTTCACGGGCTGTGTGGTGCTTCATGGTCCGTGGAGTGGTACGTTGCACCACATTTAGACAAGATAATGTATCCAAGCTACTCTACGCCTCAGTTTATAAGCCATTTGCCCTTCCACGGCTCGTCTAATGTGCCCATGGCACCACACATGGCCAAGATTCCTCTCATGCCCATCAAGCCTCCCTTGAACATACCTTATGACCATCCACACGATCAGTGGCATGCCACAAGGCCCATGCCACTGGCTGTGTCACCTTTCGTAGGCTGAAAATGGCCCTTTCCAGCCCCAGATAACCCAAACGGACCATCAAAGGCCACACTGGACATCTAAGGGCTCGTTTGACTTCACTACATGGGAGGGTCTCACGAAAATGATAATAACTCCTTCATATGAACTCGAAATTAGGTGAAACCAAGTGTGTTGGAAAGCTAACTTAATGAGATTCCCAATACTTAGGACAAAAATTGCTTTTTATAGCCCCAAGCCATCAAAACATTTCGTCCAAGGTCACACTGCCCATCAAACTGTTCGTGTGACATCACTGCATAGGAGGGTCTTATGAAAATGCTCATAACTCCTTCATCCAACCTTGGAATTAGGGTAAAACCAAGTTCATTACGAATATAACTCAAATCACTTTCATTTGACATGTTTGGGCCATCCAGTTCCAAGTGTGCTAAAAGATATGCCCATTTAAAGTTGACCCTTCTATCGGTACTTGTGAAAAACTTAGCCAATAAAATTCTTTTTGAACTTGACTTGATGTAGAAGACCCATGATGGCCTTAAAAAACATAAATAATCTTGAATTGATGCCTGAAAAGTGAAATTAGATCGAGCTTGGAGGTTTCATAAGGTGTCACCTTGGCCCCAAACTTTCCAAAACCAAATTTCAATCGTCACTAAAGCTATACAAAAAAATGCGGGTCATTATATTTAGACTTAGTTTAATTGATGTGAATTCGAGTTACTAACTGACTAATTTCCAGAATGGGGAGATATGTAGTTAAATAAAAATTGTACCTAAAAGTCTATTCTATGATTGATTCGCATGCAAGTGTGCAAAAATCAATGAAAGTATGCAACTATGGTGTTGTGTTTCCCATAAATCTATAACACAATATAACTTTATAATAATAATCTTTTCTAGTGTGTAATATATAGAATTAGTAAGTTATATTCACCTAAGTCCTTGTTCTGACAAATAGATAAATTTCACCACGCAACTTGATTTGTCTATGTGTGTATGCATTTCTAACTCTTACCATGGCCCCAGAGTTAGCCATCTCTTTGTCCATTTAGGTTAATTAGATTGGTATAGTCACGTGCAAATCTCCATTATTTATCTATTTTCCCATATATTACTCTCTTTGTCTAGCAAATAAGAATAATGTGAGTTATAACATTGATGTTTACTTGTGCATGCACACTTAAAATTGAAGGGTGTACATTACAACTGAAACCAAGTTAAGAGGCTACATTTATGTAATTATGAATATCTTTTATTCTCTACAATCTATGTAGATAAATGAATTTTGATTGTCATTATATTTTCTAAATTATAATTTAAAATTTATTTTATAGTATAAGTAACTAATCTTTTAAGAAATTCTTATGAAATATCTTCATTTTTATTAATTATTTTTTACTACTTGCATCAAAGTATGTTAATAAGGTAATCACACGGTAGATTTCGTTAAAGTTAATAATATTATTTTTTTCTATTATGAAACTAGTACAGAATACTAAAATTATAAAAAAAACAAATAGAGAGTAATAATATTTTTTCTTGGTATTTATGATGATTTCTTAACATGGAAACTAATGCCTATTTATAGGCACAAAGTTAATTAGGTACACAACTATTTTCAACATTGTACAACTAGTAGGAAGGTATGAATATACCATGTTTTCAACATTGTACAACTAATAGGTAATGTTAGGTGTAACACCCCGTAAAGTTACTGAGATGCCCCTATGTTGTAATCACGTGCAAAATGCGTCTTTCAAAGCACTGATGGGAAATCCGAGATCGGATTTGTGATCAGCACAAAAAATTGAGTAGGAAAATAGCCTCAACCCAATTTTAGAGCAATCAGGTCGAAAAATAATTTTTCGTAATAAAATGCGAACTAGTGCAGTGAGGGTGCGCGACAAGGCCGCGACGCGGACCCATTGCTGATTAACGCTTAGTTTTTGTTCAAAATATTTTCTATGGGATTTTGAAGAGATTTTGACAAAAAATACCAAAAAAAATCGCGATCTACATCGTGGACCCCACATCCTGAAACTGATTTTTTTAAACTTCATGAGGGACATCCTAAACCTTTCTAAACCCCTCGTAGACTTAATATATGACCAAAATAGGTCATTGTAAGCATAAAAAAGGTTTATAACTTATTCTTAAGCCATTCTAAATCTCTAAAAATGATATAGGGCTAAAAGAGAAGAGAGAAGAGCCAGGAGTTAAAGATTTCAAGTCGGATTCGCACCAAATTGATCGTCTACCTTCATTCCAGGTATGTAAGACTACACAAAGCATGGGATTGTTCTCCCATGTTTCCCCTCCCCCTCCCTCCCTCCCCATCTCTCCCCCTTCGTAATTGTAAAGAATTGATGGTTGAAGGTGATGAGTCCTGTCTGTACAAATTCTTGAATGTTTTAATGGGTACTATTTTATCTTATATATGTATGAGTACATAACCCTACATGGTTATGTGGGTAATGAGTCGAAGAATTAACCTAAGGATTGTTGTCTATAGCCTTGATCACCTGATTATATTCGGTAGTTGTGGTTCGAGTCCCCAATTGAATGTATTGAAGGTCGATGATAATGAATTTAGAACCTCAAGGCCGAACATAATCCTAAAGGAATATTTTCTAATTCCTCGAGTTAATGAATGAATAATGAATTGATGCCCAAGTCCAAAAAAGACTAAATGATGATAAAGGATGAATGTTAATGTTTATAAGCATGTTAAGTCTATGGGAGAAGTATTGAGTACCGAAAAGGTAAGAGTGAGTCCCACTAACACACATAACTACATGGCCAGCGTAGGTGAAGATTGGACCGTGAGAAATAGATATTTTCTTAGTCCCAAAAGAGGACTTAATGTTATTTTATCCTGGATCTAATAATGCATACCTTCTATCCTGGCAAGGGATTGGGCGAATGGGGCAATGCCATTAGTAATGTTGTACCATCACATACTCATAGGTGATGGGTGTAGTTCCGAGAAACTCCCATATAGGTTTCCTCTTGATAGTACTCAAATATTGATGTGATTGTATGGGTCTTGATAGATGTTAATGTGATAGTGTCTATTCCTTATTCTTAAATGAGATGAGTATCCGAGAAGCTAATGTTGTTCTATGTTATCATGTTTATTCGCTTACTTTTATCCCTTTTAAATGCCATATATTCCATATTGTGATGCCACTTTGGTGTTGCATCATTTCATGATGTAGATTCAGTAGACAGGATTTCAGCAGGTGAATTATTGAGGTCCAGACTTCCAGCTCCTGAGATTTTGTGAGTCCTCCCCTGCATTCAAATGATTCTTTTGTTTCTCTTCTTTATGCTTCGAGTCATTCAGAGTTTGTGGTAGCGATAGCCTGTCATGGTACCATCTTAAGTTGTTAGTTATAGAGGCTTCATGGACATAGAGGGTTAATGGGTTGATGTTGGGGTTCTTTTCACCTTTCCTTTTCTAAACTGAGTTTTTCCTTACCTTTTATGACATTTGATGGATATTATTGATAACTAATTCTATGGCCTATGGTCCATAATTTCTTTGATAGAAATATGATAGGATAGAGTGTTGTTATTATGCATCTTATGACTTCCTCTAATCCTAACGAAAGAATGAATGAAATGAGGCTAGGTGATTTGCTTGGGAACTAGCAATAGTCTCTGAGTGCCAATTACGCCTAGGGTCCCCTCCTAGGACGTGACAAACTTGGTATCAGAGTCTAGAGTTCAAGTGTCCTAGGGAGTCTATAAAGTCGTATCTAGTAGAGTCTTATTTATGTGTATGTTGTGCACCACACTTCATAAGCAGGAGGATGCACAACATTAGGACATGTTACCCTTCTTCTATGATCTAAGTTAGTGCGATAGAGTTTAACTCTATAAAAACTCTCATTCTAATTCCTATGTTACACGCTTGCAGAATATGCCTCCCAAACGAACAGCTGCTCAGAAAGATGCCTCGGCCCCAACTGCTGAGAATGCCCAAACATAGGTCTCCACCCAAATAAAGACACGGAGATGAGGTTGCCCGGCCAGGACTATTGAGGTCCCACAGGCGCCCCTTGCACAACCTTAGCTAGCTCCCACCTCAAAGGTGGAGTTTAGGGAAGTCATTACCATACTTACTCAATTAGTGGCCTCCCAGAGTAACAGTCGAGGTTCTTAGGCTCCTAGATCTAGTTCATAGGAGCACATAGCTTCAACCAGACTCAGGGACTTTTTACAGATGAACCCTCTAGTGTATATGGGGTCAAAATTTGAGGAAGACCAACAGAATTTCATCAACGAGATGTATAAGGTTTTGAGGGCTATGCATGCTAGAGGAATTGAAAGGGTTGAACTTATCTCCTACCATCTAAAGAATATTGCTAATATCTGGTACAACTAATAGGAAGACAATAAAGGTGAAGACGTGGAGCCTCCGCAGTGGGATGAGTATGAGACTACCTTTCTTGAACATTTCTTCGCCCAGGAGTTGAAAGAGGCGAAGGTTGAGGAGTTTGTGAACTTAAAACAAGGAGTAATGACCATTAAGGAGTACAGTCTCAAGGTTATCAAGCTGTCCAAATATGCTCTGGAGATGGTCCAAGACATGAGGGTGAGGATGAGAAAGTTTGTGTCTAGCTTGGGTAGTTATGTTCTAAAAGAGTAAAAAGCTGCCTTGTTAATCCCATCCATGGATATTTCCAGGATTATGGTGTATGCTCAACAAACTGAGGAAGACAAGAAGAGGGATAGAGAAAAGTAGATAAATAGGAAAGCAAAATCAGCAGGCCATAAGCCTAACTAGTAGAGGCAGAATAAGGGTGATAAGTCATATTTCTAGAGGAGATCCTCTCACCATGCACCTAGTGCAGCGAGTGAATCGGTCCAACAGAATAGGTATGATGAGCGGTCTCGGGGTCACCAAAATTTTAGGGCCCAGGGTTCTCAATCTCAGGCTAGTATAGAACTAAGTACAGAGGGAAAGTCACCCTATGGTAATTGTGGGAAACTTCATATGGGTAAGTGTTGTATGGGCATGGATGCCTACTCCCTATATGGATAGGTTGGGAACTTTCAGTATGAGTGCCCGAAGAGGAGACGAGGTAAAGAAAACAATAGAGCTCAGTCGTTGGTAGCGGCCCCAACAGACAGTCATCAAAAGGGTACTACTATGGGTGCAGGAGGTAGGACAAACCCTCTTTGTGCTATGGGTAATATAAAGGATCAGGAGGCTGCACTGGATGTTGTTATGGGTATGATTCTAGTCTTTACTTTTGATTATTATGTATTGCTTAACCTAGGAGCCACTCTATCTTTTGTGACTCCCTATGTGGCTAGTAAGTTTGGGATTTTCCCTGAGTGTTTGCTTGAACCTTTTGTCGTTTCCACTGGTGCTGATAAGGCTATCTTAGCTGAGAGGATTTATAGGGAGTATGTAGTATCCATTTATCATAGAGATATCTTACCTGACTTAGTAAAATTAGAGATGGTTGACTTTTATATGATACTTGGCATGGACTGGCTTACGCATGTTATGCTACTGTTGACTATAGAACCTGAATTGTTAAGTTCCAATTCCCTAATGAACCTGTCTTAGAGTGGAAAGGGAGTTCTGCTGCACACAAGGGCAAGTTTATCTCCTACCTTAGAGCTAGAAAGTTGATCTCCAAAGGTTGTACTTATCACCTCGTGCAAGTTAAGTCTGATGATGTCGAGTCTCTCATTCTTAAGTCAGTCCCGATTATGAATGAGTTCCCTAAAGTGTTTCCTGAGGATTTGCCTTGAGTTCCTCCTAACGGGGAGATTGACTTTAGGATTGATGTTCTTCCATATATCCAACCTATTTCAATCCTACTTATAGGATGACCCCTGCTGAGTTAAAAGAATTGAAAGAACAGTTAAAAGACTTGTTAGAGAAAGGTTTCATAAGACCTAGTGTTTCTCCTTGGGGTTCTCCTGTATTATTCATGCGTAAGAAAAATGGTCCTCTCAGAATGTGCATAGACTACTGGCAACTGAGCAAGGTCATAATAAAGAATACGTATCCTCTCCCCAGGATAGATGATCTATTTGACCAACTTAAGGGTGCCACTTGCTTCTCCAAGATAGACCTCAGATCAAGTTACGATCAGTTGAAGGTAAAAGAAAGTGATATTCCAAAGATAGCCTTTAGGACACGGTATTACCATTTTGAATTCTTGGTCATGTCCTTTTAGTTGACTAATGCGCCCACAATTTTCATGGACTTGATGACCAGAGTATTCAGACCGTTTCTTGACATGTTCATGATTGTGTTTATTGATGACATCCTGGTGTATTCTAAGGATGAAGAAGGGCATGTTAATCACCTTAGGGTGGTATTGCAAACTCTTAAAGACCATGAATTGTATGTGAAGTTCTCAAAGTCTAAGTTTTGTCTCAAGTTTGTGGCCTTCTTAGGCCATGTTGTTTTGGGGTTGGTATTTGGGTGGATACCCAGAAGATTAAAGTGGTTAAGAACTAGCCTAGACCCACCTCTCTGACAAAAATAAATAGTTTCTTGGGCCTGGCAGGCTATTATCGAAGATTTATTGAGGGCTTCTCTTCTTTGTCAGCGCCGTTAACTAAGCTAACTTAGAAGAAGGCCTAGTTTTAATGGTTGGACAAATGTGAGAAGAGTTTCTAAGAGCTGAAGACTAGGTTAACTACAACACCATTTTTGACCATGCCCAATGGGATTAAAGACTTTGTAATATATTGTGATGCGTCCAGAGTTAGACTGGGTTGTGTGTTGATGCAGAGAATGAAGGTGATAGCTTATGCTTTTAGACAACTTAAGATCCATGAGAAGAATTATTTGACTCATGATCTCGAGTTGGCAGCAGTTACATTTGCACTTATGACCTAGCTTTACTATTTATATGGGGTACATGTGGATGTGTTCACTGACTATAAGAGCGTGCAATACGTATTCGGTCAGAAGGAGCTCAACCTGCGGTAGAGGAGATGGTTGGAGTTGCTCAAGGATTATGATATTATCAACATGGATTTTATTACAGGTTTACCAAGGTCTTAAAAATAGCATGATTCAATATGGGAGATTGTGGATAGGATGACTAAATCAGCCCACTTCTTAGCAGTCAAGACAACTAATACGGCTGAGGAATATGCTCTGTTATACATTCTGGAGATTGTGAGGTTGAATGGGGTTCTCTTTCCTATCATCTCAAATAGAGGAACTCAATTCACCTCCTAATTTTGGAGATCTTTTTAGAAGGGATTGGATACAAAAGTAAATCTGAGCACAAGTTTCCACCCTCAGACAGATGGATAGGCAGAGCGCAACATTCAAACATTAGAAGATATATTGAGAGCTTGTGTCCTCGACTTCAAAGGAATTGGGATGATCATCTACCAATCATGCCAGCATCCAGATGACCCCTAATAAGGCCTTATATGAAAGGATAAGATCACGAATCGACTGGTTTGAGGTTGGTGAAGCTGGATTAATTAGACCTGATCTTACCCATCAACCTATGGAAAAGGTAAAAGTCATTAGAGAAAGGTTAAAGACTACATAGATTCACCAAAAGTCTTATACTGATATGAGAAGAAGGTTCTTGGAATTTGAAGTAGATGATTGGGTATACTTGAAAGTATCACCCATGAAGGGTGTCATGAGGTTCAGTAAGAAAGAAAAGTTGAGTTCATGCTACATCGGCCCCTATCAAATTGTGAGGAGAATCAGGAAGGTCACTTATGAGCTAGACTTGCCTTCTGAGTTAGATGGAATTCATCCAGTATTCCATGCATCAATGCTGAAGATATGTTTGGGTGATCTTGTGTTGGCAATCCCTATTGAGAGCACGGGGTGAAAGATAGTCTATCCTATGAGAAAGTACCAGTTCAAATCCTCGATCATCAAGTTTGTAACTTGAGGAACAAGGAGATAGCCTCCGTCAAATTCCTATAAAGGAACCAGTTTGTTGAGAAAGCTACATGGGAAGCGAATGAAGCCATGAAAGTCAAATACCCGACCCATTCGTGCCTAGGCTGTCAAAGCCTATCCTTAAAGTAATTGAAATTTCCATCCTTGAATTGATGTATTTGTTTTATTCATGAGTCTAATCATGCCCAAATCCTACCATTACTCATCATTCGAGGATGAACAATCCCAAAGGAGAGACAATGTAACACATCATAAAGTTACTGAAATGCCCCTAGGATGTAATCGTGCTCATAACGCATCTTTCAAAGCTGCAATGGGAAATTCGAGGTCAAATTTGCAATCATCATAAACAATTGAGTGAGAAAATAACCTTGGCCCAATTTTAAAGCAACCATGTCAAAAAATAATTTTTTACAATAAAATGCAAACTAGTGAGGGTACACGATATACCGCAACGTGGATCCATCGCGGACCAATACTTAGTTTTTGTTCAAAATAATTTTTATGAGATTTTAAAGAGATTTCAATGAAAATTATCAAAAAATACATGATCCACATCACGGACCCCGCATCTCGAAATTGACTTTTTTTTAAATTTCATGAGGGTCATCCTAGACCTTTCCAAACCCCTCCTATACTTCAAGTTAGACTAGTGCCAAATTGACCGTCTACCTTCATTCTAGGCATATAAGGCTACCCAAAGCATGGGATTGTTCTCCCATATGCCTCACCTAATTGTAAAGAATTGATAGTTGAAGGTGATGAGTCCTGTTTGTACAAATTCTTGAATATTTTAACGGATACTATTTTATCTTATATATGTATTTTATTGAATATGAAGATTTTCATAACTGAATTACTTGTTTACAAGGTTTAAATGACAGAATTGTATGAGTACATAATCCTACAAGATTATATGGCTAATGAGTCCAAGAATAAACCTAGGGATTGTTGTCTAGAGCCTTCATCACCTGATTGTATTTTTTGGTTGTGTTTCGGGTCCCAAATTGAATGTATTGAAGGTTGATGATAATGAATTTAGAAGCTCAAAGAGGTCAAATGTCATGCTAAAGAAATATTTCCTAATTCCTTGAGATAATGAATGAATAATGAATTGATGCCCAAGTCCAAAAGAGACTAAATGATGACAAAGGATGAATGTTAACGTTTATGAGATGAGTTTCCTCTTGATAGTAATCAAATGTTGATGTGATGGTATAAGTCTTGGTGGATGTTAATGTAATAGCATCTATTCCTTATTCTGAAATGAGATGAGTATCTGATGAGCTAATGTTGTTCCATATTATCATGTCTATTTCGCTTACTTTTAGCCTCTTTACATACCGTACATTCCATATACTGACACCACTTTGGCACTGCATCATTTTATGATGCAAATTTAGTAGGTAGAGGATTTCAGCAGGTGAATCATTAAGGTCCAGCCTTCCAGCTCCTAAGATTTTATGAGTCCTCCACTACATTCGGATGATTCTTTTATTTCTCTGCTTTATACTTTGAGTCGTTCTAAGTTTGTGGTAGTTACGTCCTATCATGGTACCGTCTTAGGTTGTTAGCTATAGAGGCTTCATGGACATAGAGGGTTAATGGGTTGGTGTTAAGGTTCTTTTCCCCTTTTCTTTTCTAAATTGAGTTTTTCTTTATCTTCTATGACATTTGATGGATATTATTGATAACTAGTTTTGTGGCCTATGGCTTATAATTTCTTTGATGGAAATGTGACAAGAGAGAGTGCCCACTCTTATGCATCTTATGATTTCCACTAATCCTAATAAAAAATAAATAAAATAAGGCCAAGTGCTTCGCTTGGGGATTTGCAATAGTCTCTGAGTACTAGTTACGCCTAGGGTCCCCTCCCGGAGGGTGATATTAGGTAAGTATGAATACACATTGTGCAACTTGTAGGTAAGTGTATACATGAATATACATGTATTTTCAACACTCTCCTTTGGATATTCATATGATAAAAATGTACGTAGTTATTTGTAATACGTATTACTTGTTGCCTCATTAAAAACCTTACCATGTAAAATCCT
>JAOTQJ010141315.1:26912-37762 GCA_025642045.1 Solanum sejunctum
TTTCTCACTTTATTTGAAGATCATGAATCAAAAAAAATTTTGATGAAATATGTTTTGTTCTATTTGCTTTAATGTAACCTCCCTCTAATTGAGCTATACATGAATCATTGTCTTCATACAATATTATCAGAACATTTCTTCTCAAAGAAAGGCCACATGCTTCTTGAATGTATTGAGTTATTGATCTTAACCAAATGCATTCTCGACTTGCTACATGAATGACTGTTATTTCTGCATGATTTGAAAAATCGACATCCATAATTTGTTTTGTTGAACATCATGATATAGTTATACCGCCACTTATAAATAAATAGCCATTCTGCGATCGATCTTTATGAGGATCAGATAAATATCCT
Source organism: Solanum sejunctum (assembly GCA_025642045.1). NCBI lineage: Eukaryota > Viridiplantae > Streptophyta > Magnoliopsida > Solanales > Solanaceae > Solanum > Solanum sejunctum. Next base: position 27,269 of record JAOTQJ010141315.1, read on the forward strand.
ATATCTGCATAGCCAATCAATTGTGATTGGGAATTATTTGAGTAAAATACTCTCATATCAATGGTTCTTCTAAGGTATCTCAATATATGCATAATTCCGTTCTAGTGTCTTCGAGTTGGAGTAGAGTTAAATCTTGCTAACAACCTCACAATGAAGATTATATCTAGCCTAGAATCATTAGCAAGATACATTAATGCACCAATTGCCCAAAGATATGGTATTTCAGCACCAACAAGCTCTTCATCATTTTCATGAGGACGAAATAGATCTTTATTAATATTAAGAGATCTCACAATCATTGGGTAATTAATGGATGTGCTTTATCCATGTAGAATCTTTTTAAAATATCCTCAGTATATGTTAATTGATGGACAAATACTCCATTGGTAAAATGTTCAATTTGTAGACCAAGACAAAATTTTATCCTTCTGGGGTCTTTCATTTCAAACATTTTATTGCCTTTGAAAACTCTTCACAAGTTTCAATCATATTCAAATCATAACATATACAATTATTATGACAAATGTTGATCCAGACCTTTTCATAAAGTCACAAGGACAAATTAGATCATTTTTAAATACTTCCTTAGCAAATATTCGCTAAGACAATTGTACCATATTTGACCTAATTATTTCAATCCATATAAGTATTTCTAAAGTTTTATTGAATAAATTTCTGGACAATCACTGTATGCTTTAGGTACTTTGAATCCTTTAGGAATTTTCATAAAAATATTGTAGTCCAATGGGCCATATAAGTAGGTAATGACTACGTCCATAATGTGCATTTCAAGATTTTCATGAACTATCAAATTCATCATATAATCGAAGGTGGCTGCATCTGCCACAAGAGAATATGTCTCCTCATAATCAATTTCAATTCTTTGCGAAAATCCTTGTGCCATAAGTCGTGCTTTATGTTTTACAACTTTACTATTTTTATTGTTTTTCTGCATAAAGACCCATTTGTAACCAACTAACTTGACACCTAAAGGAATTCGAACTATTAATTCAGAAATTTCACGTTTTTCAAGTGAAGCCAATTCAGTTTAAATTGTTTCCTTCCTGTTTGGCCAATCATTTCTCTTTCTATATTCATTGACAGATCTTGGTTCCAAATCCTCGTCTTGTTGCATTATTTCAATAGAAACATTATAGGCAAAAATGTTATCAACAACAATAGTATTTCAGTTCCACCTTTTTTTCATCAAGACATAATATATTGAGATTTTTTCAATCATTATTTTCAGGTACATGGACCTTCTCAGTGACATCACCATTTGTTATGTCTCGGAACTCTTCTTGAGCAATTTTCTCCATGTGATCATTTATTCCTTTTCTTTTGGGGGGATTTTTGTCCTTAGAGCCAATTGGTCTTCCACATTTTAAGTATGGCCTAGACTCATTTGCCTTGACAATTTGTCCTACTAGGACATCAACTCAAGCTGCAATATTAACAACTGGAATATACGATTTCATAACCCTTGAAAAATTAGTAAATCGATCTGGCAGTTGATTTGCAATACTTTGCAAATAAATCAACACTTGAACTTCTTGCTCACATTGATTTGTTCGAGAATCTAAATGAGATAATGACAATGAATTTTAATCCATCTCATTTTCATATTGTTTATGTTCTCCCTGTTGCTCCCGTGATCTCATAAGTAATATAGTGGCCCTACTTAAAGAGTCGGGTTGTCGAACCCAAAGGATTTGATTGTAATTAGTAATCACTCGCGGTATCACATTGATGTTGTTGTTAGTAAAAAGAGTTTCGTACTTGAGTAACTAAATTTTAAAGAACAAACTTCTAGTAAACTACTCTAGTTTTCATGACAAGATATCAATGGATGAGCAATTCCAAGGTTGTAACCATCACGACTCTGTTTAGTCTTAACAATATATACCTATGTCTGGTTTCCTGATTATTGATTCACGAGGTTTAATTTACCTGAACAGGGTTGAACGTCTCTGTTGGCTTGCCATTATTGACTGGCTAACTACATCATTGAGTAGGGATAGATAAACCAATAAAAATGCATTAAAGCTACCCTCCCATATATGAACCAAGTAAGGTGTAAGGGTAGTTGTCAATGGTCTCCCTTACACGAATCAACCTAGTTTCCTAGTATTGAACAAGCTCCCTATACTATTATGTTCTATCTACCCCAACATCTCACGAATCCAAAGTGAACAACTAATTTACTCCCTAGTTGATCAGACTATGAAGTATAGATGAAAATAATATAGGAAAAATCAAACGAAACCATTTATAGATGTTAAAAGTTAAGAATTACACATAGTCTATGGATACAACCTCAGAATATAGAGACTTAGTCACTCATGAATGTAGAATACATCAAGAATGAACTGAAGAACATCAAAAACCAAAGTATAAAGATTAAACTAACCCAAAATATAGTGGAAAAGTGTTCTCCGTCATCTCTACTGCAGTTCTTGCGTAAAAACAAAATGTCCAACCTAAAGTCTAAGATAGAATAATGATAAAAATCCCTTAATTCAACTTTTCCGCATCGGGTCCTCAAGTCCGCAACATGGACCCCTTGTGTTTCTGACTTTTCACTTAAATTGCTTACTAGGCAATTTTGCACATCTTTTGCACAAGTCTGTGACATAGTCCTTGCACACTTTTCAGTTTTGCGCCTTTTTTTTTTTTGCATTCTTCAGCTTCTACAACCTTGTTCCCAAGTCTGCCACATGGACTTTTGGTATTTTGGCTGCTTCTGCTGACTTTTCTCCTCCGATTTCTAGGTTGTGTTCTTTCCTCAAATTCGGGTTTAACTCCAAACTGTCCAATCAAGGCAAAATCCTACGAAAACACAACCAACAGGGGCACTCAGACTTATGTTAGTAGAATAAGAGAAAACGACACTCAAACACCTAGAATCTATTAACTTGTCCTCCGAATTAACTCTAGTTATAGGCATTATTGGCTAATTAGGAAATAAATACACCTAAGATCACCATCCCACACTTAGAGTTTTATCCGTCCTCCGGTAAACTACTACATATGCATGAGACTCCCTACGATAGTATGTACAACAAACATCATATAGTCGTACTCTATGAACTATGGTGAACAACTTTCGGTGCCTTGGGCAAAAATTACTAATTCCTTACACTCACGTATACATGCAGATTCATATAGAATATTTAATAGTTCATCTAGTTTCTGGCTTTAAATGATCATGTGCCCTCACCAAGAAGAATTACCCATGCACACCACTACGAATCGAATTAGAAGATTAAGAATGGGTACACAAACAATTCTCACTCTCTGAAAAGATGTCTCAAATTGCTTCTAAATTCCATAAGCTTGTCCTTAATGTAAACATAGACCTAGTTGAAATTTTCCTTAGAGGATCATGTAGGCATTTGTCTGATTGTAATGTAGGTTGCGGGTAGGTGGGATAAATTTATGGATATAGCTAACACGGCTAAATTCTCATACGCTCGTAGCACACACTTCATGTCTTTTCATGTTTCCTTTGATTCCCCAACCTTAGTTACCCTTCTGGAATTAATTTTATAAGTACTCTTATTTATTTACATTGGACCACAAAATAACCCCCTCCAAATACGTAGACACCCTAAACAAACAATGACTAAACAAAAGAAAAACGAAAAGAGAAAGAAAAGAACACAATTTTTTTTCTTCTTTTTTTTCTTTTAGATCAGTATGTATTCATGATGGATCTGCGACACGGAGGCATTGCTGATCCACACTGGAATACTAGATTTTTGAGGGACCAAAATAATGTGCATCCACTTTTGCTCCGTGATGCGGGGGCAATACTGACCAACATTGTTTTGGTCGACACTCTCAAAAAAAAATTCTTTCTTGACACTCTACTATTTTTCAACCCTTAGATATCCACTCAAGTTCTCTATCTTCTTATTCATCATGCTCAAGTGTTGGCGAATTAGGATCAAAAGGGTACTTTATCAAGAAAAGGGATTGGCTTGAATTGTGGCTAGTCCAAGAATAGGCTAAGCTAAACAAGCCTAGGGTTATTTTAGTCTATCAAAGAAATGCCTAGATCCTTTCCTCTAGTTCTGATTCCTACCAAGTCTACTATACATATAGGGCAAGTTCTTGAGCTTATCATAATAGAGACTCATAATTAGCTTACTCAATCTTGGCACATGTTCATCACAAGATTCGCACTAAAGTTTTTATTATGGTATGCACATGAATTCATTGAATTAAGTATGCATACAATAGTGATTCACAAGGTTTAAGAAGCTACCCTCAACTATGTTCAAAAGTTCGTGCTCGATGCACGTTCATACACTACCACACTCTACATGAACTCGATTTGATGAATACCCTTAGGATGGTCGTCATCATCCATCATAGGGTCCCCATCAGTCAACTATGACTAACACAATTAATTTCAACAAACACACAACTACCAACACTTAGTGTATTCACATAATATTAACATAAGACCATCCATGCATCAAAGTAACAAATAGTTATTATTTACAGGCCCAACATAAAATAAAAGATTTTCAACCCTACATTAGGATAGATGTCTCGACATAAACATAAAGTAAAAGTAAAAATAGTCTTAATACATGCCAATAATAGAAGCAATATCAACAAAACAAAGGAATTCCCACCCCACACTTAAACTTAGCAATGCCTTCGATTTTAACCTATATAACCTACAAGGTGCTCTGTGGTGCTCAAGCATCATCAGGGCCTGATAGGATGGGCTTACCCTCTACATTCATTGGAGGATCGTCAGCTATGTCATTTTCCTCAGCCTCATCATCATTCTTATCCTTGTGTACCTCCCCTAGGTCTGTAGGAATGTCATCTTCTATTAGCTCAATGAACCGGGGTCCAATGCGAATAATGGATTTGGCATGGTCATTGAGAGGATATTCCACCTCAACCTCCTGTAACTCTTCTCTTGTGGAAGGTCAGCTGCCAGTCCAGTGTCTCAACATCTCTATGTCGTACATGCGACCCGCAATCAACTCATCCCAGTAAGCTCTCTCCGCAATGGTTAAGACTAGGCCTAAGGTCACGTCAGGCCCCTTAATATTCGGGGCAACATAGGGGGGAGCCTGGATGATCGACAGTAATCGACCTCCTTCTCAAGGACACCTATAGCATGATATAAAGCAATAATAAGGTCCCCAAAAGCATACCTGTGACCCTTACGGGTCTTGGCCTTCCTCATTGCCAACTAGAAGATTGCTTCATAGTTCATCTACATCCCACCCATGATTGCATATGTGAGACACACTCTATCTATTATGACATTGGTGAAGTGCTACCCTGGAAAGAAAGAGTGTGTCACGATATTCACCATGATCTAAGCCTCCTTGGACATGCGAGCAAATGGAAAGGAGAAGTGATAGCCCAACTCAGCATGCCGAACCTATTTTGCCATGGACCTGTGCCTTAAAATCGTATGTCTGATGGCTTGATAGGGTAGGTGAAGTCACAAATCATTGAATGCTCCTATTGAGATATCTTTACGGGTGCCTAAGATCAGGTTTATGGCAAGAGGTGAGAAGTTCACCTCGAACAATCACCAATTGGGACCGCGTCTTTTCACTCAAGTTGACATAACATTTCCTAACCAAGCTCAGGTTGCATGGTATAAGTCGTTAAAACAAGAACCCCAAACTTAGTTGATTGGACCGATTCAAAATATGGGGATACTCATCCCTCAGGGACTCTATGTCAATTGGTACATTAGGGTAGTACTTCATCTCATCATGAGACTGATACCATTGCTTTCCCTCTCTGTTGATAGCCTTAGCCCTGTATCGGGTATGTTGACCCCTTTTAGTATCCCTGGGCATATCTGGAACATCTTGTGCCTGCTTCCTTGTATTGGTAGCCCTGGTCGGCTAGATTGACCTCCACGATGTGCACTTGAAGACATTGTACCTGCAAAACATACATGCACTTCCATTATATAGGCCATCCTTCATGTGATTAAACTCAAGCTTGTATAGTGAGGGTACTCAGAATTCCCCCCGTCATACGGGATACAGAACTTTGCAACTTCAACACCTCACACATGGTTCTAACAGGCCATTCAACCTCCTAAGGTTATGCATTCAACCCCACACTTACACTCTGGTATAAAACCATATATACACGAACAATCAAGCCAAAAGCATAGGAAGAATAGGGGTATACATACATGAATGAATACTAATTCACCTTTCCCCATAATAGTGTATACAAACCCTAACAGAAAGATGGTAATTCGTGGTGTACAACACCCCTCAGTGCCTATCACAAGAACATAGGCCCCAAAGCCCCTAAGCATCCCTAATTTCGACTGTTAAAGCACCTCTCCCCACCTCAACACTCAACTACGAATTCAAACCCACACTTGAATATTTGGCACAAGCCACATACACACATAAATTTGACACAAGGCATGGAGAAGAACACATAATTTCCCAAACTTTTCCTAATTTAGGGCCTAAATTCAACCTAGGGTTTTTACCCCCACAAATCTCCCTACCATGAACACCTTAATCATAAGTTACACCCACCCAACATGCATCAACCATAAGATAGTAAGAAATAAATTCATCCACTTGCAATTTCCCCTAACTATGGAGGAATTCTACCATTAAACACTTGGAATCATACTAAACTGAAGTGAAGAAAACTTACCTTGCTTGAAGACTATGCGATGTGCACTGAAACTCGTGACCCATGTGGTGTGCGACACAAATGGGTTTGAAAATTTAGGAGGAAGAGGGATGAAGAACAAGGAAGAAAATGGAGAGAATAAGGGTTGGGCTCCGAGGATACATTATAAAAGGGGAAGAATACAAAAAAAAGAATGGTTTAGGGGTATTAAAGAGGGTGGGGCCACCTCCGTACTCGACAAAATTAACACGTTTCCACGTTCCCTCTACTTCGAGAAGAGAACGCGAAATTACACTTATAATAATTTTCTCCTCGGTGTAGAAACAATGGGCAACCGCGTTCCCTCTGTGTCACGAAGAGAACGCGAACTTACACTTAGATAATTTGCTTACCTATGTGCAGAAACAGTGGGCCTCTATGATGGGTCCGTATTGCGGAACCATCGCGAATGCTCACTTTTTGAGCGTCCTTAATTTTCATATTTTTTGCTCCAGGCCCCAAAAAATTTTCTGAACACATGGACATATTTCAAAACACTTAAACTAATATATTAGACTAAGAAGACACAAAAAATACCCAACGGGTCATCATAAATTCAGGATGGAAAAATTTACACAAAATTGTGCAGGGTCCGTGATGTGGAGGCATCATGGACCTGTACTTGTGCAACTTTTTCTCACTTTGTATACAAAACCTGATTTTTTGATTTTTTTTGTTAAAGTAAAACAACTATGTTACCTCACCATGGGTTGCCTCCCATGCATTGCCTAATTTAACATCACGGCATGACACATGATGTGCTCATTTATCTTTGGCTAACTCAATGGCCCCCACCGTTAGATTCGCATCCATACCGTAATAGTACTTAACGCGTTGACCATTGAACAAAAAATTTGGTTCGTGGTCAAGTCCTTTAGCACCATGGGGTGTGGTCACTACCACCACGCATGATCCACTCCACTTGGACCTCAATTTCCCTAGAAACAATTTCAGACGTGAGTTAAAAAGCAATACTTGTTAGCCCAGCTTAAAGTTCTGCTTGATTACATGTCTATCGTGCCATTTCTTTGTCAACTCTTTGTAAAGCTTAGCATTCTCATAAGATTGGAGTTAAACCTCATCCAACTCTTCTAACTACTCCAGTCTCTTCCTGTCAGTGAGTTCAAGGTCAAGATTCAGCTTTTTAATTGCCTAATATGCCTGATGCGCAAGCTCTATGGGAAAATGACAAGCCTTACCATACACCAGCCTGTAAGGAGAGATTCTGATTGGGGTCTTATATGCAGTCCAATACTTCATCAAGCTTTTCTGGTGAATCTTTTTGGGTGGCATTTACGGTCTTCTGCAGTATTTGCTTCACCTCGTGGTTGGATACCTTAATCTGCCCGCTGGTTTGTGGGTGATATGTTGTGGCCACCTTATGCCTTATCCCATATTTTGCAAGCAAGTTCTTCATTATTTGATTGAGAAAGTGGGTACCGCTATCACTGATAATGGCCCTTGGCGTACCAAACCGTGTGAAGATGTTCTTTCTAAGGAACTTGTTCACCACCTTAACATCATTAGTTGGAAGGGCTGGTGCTTCCACCCATTTAGATACGTAGTCCACAGCTACCTGAATATAATGACAACCGAATGATGGTAGGAATGGATCCATGAAATCAATACCCTAAACATCAAAAATCTCCACTTCCAAAATGTTGTTTAGGGGCATCTCATGCCTCCAGGATATAGCACCTATCTTTTGGCAAGCATTACAGGCTATGGAGAATTGAATAACATCTTTGAACAAAGTAGACCAAAAGAAACCTGGTTGTAATATCTTATGCGTTGTCCGCTCACCACCATGATAACCCCCATACGGAGAGGCATGACATCTCTCCAGAATCAATTTCATATATGCCTCCGGAACACACCTCCTTACTATGTGGTCAACTCTTTGTTTGAATAGGTATGGCTTATCCCAAATATATGCCTTAGCATCATGGGCCAATATTTTCTTCTGCTGGTAAGTTGCATCAGGTGGGAACACACCACTTAATAAGTAGTTTACATGATCCATCTATGAGTGATGCAGATGCAAATGCAGAGCTGCTTACACCTGCCCTTACAGACAACATACAGCTGGAAGATGAATCTACAGTCATGAATTCTGACCAACCAGGATTAGGAGTCACATCTGATGCAGAACATATGATAAAACATGATGAACAACCAGTTTATCAGTCTAATGGTGGTACTGCTAATGCTGAGCCACTGGTTGATGGCACTTAGGAAGTTGTAACAAGAAGATCAGTCAGGAATTCTCATCCTCCCATCTAGATGAAAGATTATGTGACAGCCAAATCTCAACATCATTCTTAAAGCAATTATGTGTGTTATGACCATATATTATCCAAGTACAAGGCCTACTTGTCTATATTCTCCACAGAGGTTAAGCCAAGGACTTTTGAGGAGGCAGTCAAGGATAAAAGATGGATTGGTGCTATGCAGCAAGAGATCCAGGCATTGGAGGAGAATGGGACATGGAAAATAGTTGAGTTACCAAAAGGAAAGAATATTGTTGGCTGCAAATGGGTGTTCAAGATTAAATATAGGGCTGATGGACAAGTTGACAGATTTAAGGCCAGGCTTGTGGCCAAAGGATACAGCCAAACTGAGGGAGTTGACTACCAAGAGACATTCTCACCAGTGGTAAAAATGACCATAGTGAGATCTATTATAGCATTGGCAGTCTCTTGTAATTGGAACATCTTTCAAATAGATGTTTTCAATGCATTCTTGCAAGGGGATTTACTTGAGGAAGTGTATATAGAGTTACCTAAGGGATTCTACACCACTGAGAAGAATAAAAGACTTGTCTATAAGCTAGTGAAGTCTTTGTATGGACTTAAACAAGCTTCAAGGCAATGGAATGTTAAGTCGACAGAAGCATTACTGAGTTCTGGATATCTGCAGAGTCACTTGGATTACTCTTTATTTACAAAGAGAAGGGATGGTAGATTAGTGGTTGTCTTGGTATATGTTGATGACTTGCTGATCACAGGCAATGATGCAAAACACATAGAAGAGACTAAACAGGTCTTACATAGCCATTTTAAGATCAAAGACTTGGGTGAGCTTAAGTACTTCTTGGGGATTGAATTCTTGAGGTCTAGTAAGGGTAGTGTGATGAACCAAAGAAAATACACACTAGAGTTGATAGCAGAAGCAGGCTTGGGGAATGCAATTAGAAGATAACCAGCATTGAGTATGATCCAGATACTCTATATGAGGGCATTCCAAGATACCAAAGATTGATTAGGAAATTGCTTTACCTCACTATAACCAGACCAGATATAGCATTTGCAGTACAGTCCCTAAGTCAGTTTATGCAACAACCAAAGTTGTCTCATTGGAAAGCTGCATTGAGGTTCCTCAAGTATCTTAAGTTGGAACCTGACAGGGGGTTGTTCATGGCTTCCAATCAAACTCCTCAACTAATTGGTTTCTGTGATGCAGATTGGGCAGCATGCCTAAGTACTAGAAGATCAGTTACTGGTTTTGCTCTGAAATTTGGAGACTCACTGGTTGTTTGGAAGTCAAAGAAACAACACACAATATCTAGGAGTTCCACAGAAGCAGAATACAGAAGTTTAGCAGCCTTGATAGCTGAAGTGGTATGGCTCACAAGCTTATTCAAAGAGTTGGGAGTACAGCTGATAGAACCAGCAGTCATCCATTGTGACAGTAAGTTAGCTTTGCAGGTTGCAGCCAATCCAGTGTTTCATGAATGTACAAAACACATTGAAATCGATTGCCATTTCATCAGAGAAAAGATTCAAAAAGGACTCATTA
>JAOTQJ010141321.1:0-37760 GCA_025642045.1 Solanum sejunctum
GAAAGTTGTATGCCAAATTTTCTAAATGTGAATTTTGGCTAAAGTTAGTGGCATTCTTGGGTCATATTGTGTCTGATAAGGGAGTAAGGGCTGATTCACAAAAGATAGAAGTTGTGAGAGATTGGCCAAGACCCACAACACCCACGGAAGTTCGGAGCTTCTTAGCCTTGGCAGGTTATTATAGGAGGTTTGTTGAAGGTTTTTCTACTATTTCTGCACATATAACAAAGCTGACACATAAGACAACCAAGTTCCAATAGAATGATGCATATGAAAGCAGCTTCTAAGAGCTGAAAAATAAGCTAACTTCTGCACTTGTGCTAGTACTTCCAGAAGGTACCGAGGGGTATGCAGTGTATTGTGATGCTTCAGGAGTTGGCTTAGGGTGTGTATTGACATAGAATCATAGGGTAATTACTTATGCATCCAGGCAGCTACAACCACATGAGAAAAACTATCCAACACATGATATTGAGCTAGCAGCAGTTGTGGTTGCTTTGAAAATATGGCGCCACTATTTGTATGGAGTTTATGTTGACATATATACTGATCATCATAGCCTACAGTACATCTTCAAACAGAAAGATCTAAACTTGAGATAGCGGAGATGGCTAGAGCTAATAAAGGATTATGACATTGACATACTATACCATCCAGGGAAGGCAAATGTGGTAGCCGATGCTCTGAGTCATAAGGTAGACATAAATACTAGTGATCAAGCTGTGGTAAATAAAGGAATAGCCAAGGATCTACGTCAGCTAGCCAATTTGGGGGTTCGCTTTCTTGAAAATCTAAAGGAAGGGGTTAGTGTGCATAATACTATAGAGTCTTCATTGGTAATACAAGTAAAAGAAAAATAGTTCGAGGATCCTATTCTACGACAACTGAAGGAAAAGGTGAGTTAGGGTACGATAAAAGGCTTTGACCTTACACAAAATGGTGTACTATACTACCAGAATAAATTGTGTGTGCCTAATATTAATAGCTTAAGAAGGAGGATAATGAAAGAAGCCCATCATTCTCGACACTTGATCCACCCAGGGTTAACTAAGATGTACCATGACCTAAAAGGAATGTTTTGGTGAGGAGGCATGAAAACGGACCTTGCAGAAATTGTAGCTCAATGTCCAAATTGCCAATGAGTAAAAGTAGAACATCAAAAGCTAGGAGGTTACATGCAGTGTATAGAACTTCCAACATGGAAGTGGGATATGATTAATATGGATTTTGTTATAGGTTTGCCTCGCTCATCTCAGAAGTTTGACTCCGTATGGATAATAGTTGATAGACTCACAAAGTCAACACATTTTTTACCAGTCAGGAGTGATTATACAGCTGAAGAATAAGCCAAGTTATACCTAAAGGAGATCGTCAGGCTATATGGAGTCCCAATCTCTATCATATCTGACCGAGGAGCTCAATTCACTTCAAAGTTTTGGAAGCCCTTCCAAAGGAGTTTAGGAACACAAGTGAATTTGAGTACAGCTTTCCACCCTCAAACAGATGGTCAAGCAGAACGCACCATTCAGACACTTGAAGATATGTTACGATCTTGTGTATTAGACTTTAAAGGTAGTTGGGTGGACCATTTGCCACTTATTGAGTTTGCCTATAACAATAGTTGCCACGCAAGTATCAAAATGGCACCTTATGAAGCTTTGTATGGAAGGAAATGTAGATCACTAATTGGGTGGTTTGAAGTGGGTGAGACCACCTTACGTGGGCCAGATCTAGTACAACAAGCCATAGAAAAAGTTAAAGTGATACAATAATGACTAGTAATAGCCCAAAGCCATCAAAAATCATATGCGGATACTAGGAGAAGAGGACTAGAATTTTCAGTAAGTGATTGGATATTCTTAAAGGTGTCTCCAATGAAAGGGGTTATGAAATTTGGTAAGAAGGAAAAATTGAGTCCACGTTACATAGGGCCATATAAAACTATTAAGAAGGTTAGGCCAATTGCATATGAACTAGAGCTACCAATGGTTCATCCAATTTTTCATGTCTCAATGCTTCGAAAATGCATAGGTGACCCATCTTGTAACACTACTATTAAGAATGTACAGGTTACAGAAGATCTCACCTATGAAGAAGTGCCTATTGTTATTCTAGATCATCAAGTTAAGAAGCTAACGAATAAAGAAATAGCTTCAGTTAAAGTACTTTGGAGGAACCAGCAAGCAGAAGAGATAACATAGGAAGCTGAGCATACGATGAAATTGAAATATCCTCACTTATTTAAAACGAAAGCGAAAGTCCAACATACAAACTTGGGACACTAATAAGTGTGTAGTTTTGAATGCTGAATATGTTGTCAAACAGTTTGTGTAAGTAAAGATTTAAACTTGATTATGCTATCCAATTGTAATAACATTCAAGGACGAATGTTCCTAAGGGGGGAGGATGTAACACCCTAGACCTTATAATACTAGCACATGTCAAATGAAACATAGCATGGTTTGGACAAATTGATGCTAACTTTCAAAAGTGCTCGAATCTCGCGTTGATAGGCTATATGTGCATCTAATGCTTAAGAGGGTTGGGTGTATACATGTTTTGTGTCGAATTGAGGAGACTACGGCCTTAAAATTAAGTGAGAGAATTGAGTACTTGTAGGACTTAGAAGCTAGCAGGTGAGTCACCTACTTGCTTAGTTGAAAATCGCTAGTTAAATGGAGATGAGGCTCGACGTCGAAATTGTCCAAGTTTTATTTTTAATAAAGTCCATATTAAGGGTATAACTTGGACCCATGTTTTAGCATCATAAATGCTCTAAATGCTTAGACCAAGAGAGGTATTATAAAGGGCCCAAAGACAATACAAAACACTTAACAAATTGGGCCCAAAACTAAGAAAAGTTGGCAAAATAGGGAGCCCAAGTCCATCAACTTGGAGACCCATTTTGGACCAAGTTTAATGGACAAGCTACTGGATAAGCAGATTATTAATATGTGGTGTAATATGGTCGAAATACCAAGAGAAGGTCGGCGAAAGTGGTAATATAAAGAGGGGTCATAAGCAGCAAATAACCATTTACTTCTAACTTGGTAAATTTTTGCTTTCTCCCAACGTTATTGTTCTTCTTTCTTTACCTTGAAAAGCAGATAAATAACTCCCATAGGGTTCTTTGAGAAGCCTTACACCTTGAAGTAAGTGGTAAGTAAGTTTACACATGTGTTTAGTATAGTTTTCTTATGAAAAACAAGAAGTATATGTGAATATGTTGGTGCTGGAATTTCTAGACAGATTGTGTACTAAGGATTCTTGTGTACTTTTCTTGTCAGTTAAGAGGTTTTTACCTTGTTGGATGTATTTATTATGTATTAGTACTTAATTATTAAACAAATATTGGTTTTATGTAAGTGTAAAATGGCTGATTAACAACTTTTACGTCCACAAAAGTAAGTTGTTATATGATATCGCAATTATGTGCTTCATATGAACTTGTGGAATGTTGGAGAGCAAGTTGTTGCTTCAAGTTCTTAATAACTAATTTGTTGTTGTTCTGAAACTAGTTCATAAATGTTTGTATGTATGAATATTTTTTGGAATAGTTTGGTTAAAGTTGGAATAGGTTTGGAGTTGTCAACGTCGAAATGTAGCGAAGGAAGGTAACGTTACGCTGTCCATTTTTAGATTGTGTGGAATTATGATATGTTGTGCTTTATGGGCTATTGTAAGGATGTTATGGACTTAAAATAGGCTTTACATGGTGTGTGTATGCTAATGTGTATTAGAAAGTACGATTAGTGGAGGAAAAGTTAAAGGAATACGCCCCGGTTTATAAACACCCGCTTGCTGCCCGTGTATTATTTTCTTATGTGATTGAGATGCCAAGATGTATTCATTGGCTTATAAAGCTAGTTTTATCCTCTACTATGTTGTATATAAGTATTTGGAGGAAGGGAAGGTTATCTCGAGGTAGTAAAGAGGTAATACAATGAGGTATGTAAGGTTACTTGATTTCGTATCACTTGGCATTAAATATAGATCTCTCTATGGTACATAAAGGCATTCACCAACTCCGACACAATTATTAACCATGTCTCTACTTTTGTACATGTTCATATGACTCCATACGTAGTACCTTCAAACCTGCCTAGATACTTTGACAACAAGTTACATGAGTTCCTGCTACAAAATAAAGTTAACAAACTATTCCAATTCATATGCATTTTATTATTTACCTAACATACTATTTTCACAGTCATGTTGTCCTGTGTGATTATCCTCATGTCACATGTTACACATACAGTCTTACAGCTCCAACATTATGGCTATCAAAAGAATCATCTCAAAGGTAATTGAAAGATATAGTATACAGTTTTGATGGGTGGTATCCCGAGGGGGTTCGTGAAGAACCTAGCATAGGTACGATCCCAATACAGTATTATGGGTGGTAGCCCGAGGGGGTCCTACAAAACCTAGCATAGGGACGATCCTAATACAGTTACCACTGATCAGTTGGTCATATGATTACAGTTGTGCACAGATTTTACAATACTGATTTTATAGTAAAGATAAAGTGATATAAAGAATGTAAAGTACATGATTCCATAGCATAACTAAGGGAGGTCCCTAATCTTTCACAGATGTATAGTTTCATTTGAGTTGTTACTTTATATACAGTATTTCCTGCCTTACATACTCAGTACATTATCCCGTACTAATGTCCCTTACGGGGGACCTGTACTTCATGCTGGAGGTATAGGTACTAGTAGATCTCCCCAATAGGAGTATAGGATATTCAACTGCTGTCATCAAGTTCTAGGTTGCTTCGGGGCTTTGTACATGTCTAGAGCTTACATGTTTTTATTGCACAGTTTATTGAGGTGGGGCCTATCCCGATACTTGTTAGATGTTTTTCTTTATTTAGAGGCTTTGTAGACTATGTAAAGCACAATGAAGTCATGTCTCGCACATTAGACAACGTGGCCCCGACGGCCTAGTCATATGCATTTTCTTTTCGCTTATTATCACTGCTTATCTGCTTAAAGGCTTGTCAAATGTAGAAATCCCTTAATATGTATAGAACATATATAGTTATAGGTTGGTTCTCTCAAGCCCTATCGGCAATGGGTGTTGGTCTGCACTACGGGACTTTGGGGCGTGACAAAAGCGTAATAGATATCATGTCCAACAACACCTCTAAAACTTATATACTTAGTGGGGGCCAATACAAGCTATCGGGCTCACCCTCATAGTCAAAATACATAAAAAAGGAGGATAGTCTTAGAATATAGTAGGAGGTCATAAGCATCGTCCCCGAAATAGAGGACTTACCAAAGAGCTTGAGTGATGTCATACTAGCGACATAGAGGTGGATGATCAAGTGGGGCTCCGGTTCCTACATGGTGATATCATGTAGGCATAGAGTATTCATTAGTATGTTTGAATGTACTAAATATATAAGATAGAATGTAAAAAGTAATAGAAACTTTAATAAAATTCATAACATAGACAATGAATAAGCATATAGCAACATGGCATGTATGAATGATATTTGAAGTAAAATCATTCTTATATACAGAACATAATAGAAGTGTAAGGAGTGACCAATTTTATTGCAATCCAAGGCCTACCACTTCCTTGGAGTGGCGCATGAGGTACAAACCCCTTCATGAGGTTGATGAGATACAAACCCCCCCAACAAGATTGATGATGTACAAAACCCCTATGAAGGTTATCAAGGTACAAACCCTTTGAAAAGGTTGCACAAGCTTGCTATCTCCCAAGCGAGGCGTCGAGGTACAAACCCCTTAACAAGGTTACTGGGCCTACAACCTCCTGAGTGAGGCTTGGTCATCCCCAACACTATAGAGATAATATCATATATACATACGTATATATATATATATATATACATATATATATATATATATATGTATATATATATATCCCTTTCATCATCATAAAGTCATTCAACTCATAAGACATGTATTGGACCTTCAATTCCTCAAGAAATCATAATAGGACATTTTATCAAACACTTGGCGAGTGTGTAGTGCTAATGTAAAACCATGCAATTCAAGAGTGGTATCATGCTAGAAAATTCAGTGTAAAACCATCAATAGTTGGATGGTAACACCCTCAAGCAATATATATCAAAATTCTTTATCAAATCTTACAATAGATCTTGATTTCATAGCTCAAAATATGCTAAAATAGTCATGATTTCATAAACCTCAACATAGTTTCAGTGAAATTCATAATAATTAAGACCCATGAATAAATCAACTTTAAATCATGAAATTCTAAGTAAAAGAAAGCTAGGGTATCATGGGTTAAAGGAATCCATGAAAGAGACCCACATACCTTAGTTTTGGAGAATAGCTTGATGAGGATTGGATATGGAGACTTGAAGCTTGAATGAGAGCCTTAGAATCTAGATGAGTTTGAGAATTAAATTTAGGAGATGAAATATTATCTATGTTTTTGGGAGTGTATTGGGGAATTTCTTGAATGATATGAGGGTGAAATAAGGCTAACTATATGCATTTTCATGCATGGGATCACTTAGGCCCAAGACCCAAAGCCTTGGCCCGAGATAGAAAAAATGGGACAAAATTTGTACTGAGGCGCGTCCTTGACGCGTCGTGCTAGGAGCCCGAAAACCTATCTGGAATTCGATTTTTGAAAAATTAAAATTGCGATTTTTTTGCCCTAAAATTAGGGTTAGACCAATTTCTTACTCAATTTGACACCCAGAACAAGAATATAAATTCAGATTTTTGATATTGCATATAGATTTTGAGATATATGGAAATTATGATTCCAGACACTTTTGAGACACATTTTCGGGCACTTTTTTAGGTCATTTCATGAACTCATTAGGATTTCATTCAATGTTAGATGATACAAGCACATATATTGAAAGAATAATGTAACAAGTGAATAGTTTATATCAATATTCCATGAGTTTCATGATGCAGGAATAATAAAATACTTCATATATATTGAGAATGGGGCCATAACCAACATAAGACCAAGTGAGCTATAACTTGGAACTCTGTCATCTTCCCCACAACAGATAAGGAGTTTACCTACTTGTCTAAGGTAGATCCTTAACATTCTTCTTCTTCTTTTCCCAAAGGGGCATAAATATATACCTATGTTAGACACATAGTTCAAGAGAAAGGATTATGGACCCTTGGGGATAGCCTACCTTGCCTCCAATCCCATTGGTGCTAGGTCATCATACACACACACACACACACTCACATATATATATATATAACTTTCAAATCATTTGCATGCATACGTAGGCTTAAAGGCCAAATTACATTCTTCATAATCAAGCATACTTAGGCTAAAAGACCAAAAACATACTTCATGTAATACTTTCATGTATAGGAATACATTCTTTTGAGAACCTTCCTTAAAAATGAGTATGGACCCTTGGAGATAGCCCACCCTCCCTCAAACCTCAATTGATGCTCCCTAAACATAGTGGTGTAAACACCTATAATTGCTCAATGAGCCTTAATCATAGATATTTATGTGATCACATTCTTGTCATATCTATAATTTTATCAAAATCATATACATAAACATAATTAGGTCTTGAGATACTTCATAAAAACCATAGTCATGTATGCATATGCCATGAATGAGATGAGATTAGCATGGGTAATAGAGATTAAAACTTAAATCAATAATACATTATGAAATTCAAGTAAAGACTTAAGTAAAATTTACATTAAATCATAATATAGATTACTCATGCTCAAATAAAGCTTCAAAGGAGACATGCACTTTCATAACTTCATAAATTCAATGCATTTCAACATATTAGGGCTTAATTCACTTTAAAATCAATAAATAAATATAGTCCATACATCAATTGAATTTAATAAACCATATTCTTCAAAACTCATATTCAAAGTAAGCTAAAATTCATGAAAATTACTTGAAAAGAGTTTGGGTATTCTTGGTTGAAAGGGCCAAAGAATCAAAACCACATACCTTAGCTAATGAAGAAGATTCAAGATGAACGAGCCTTTCCTTGATTCCCAAGCTTAGATTTACAAGAGTCTTTCTAAAAAGTTCTTAAGAGTGACTTAAGAGAATTATAAATATGATGAATGAATTTGAATGAGAGAAACAAAGTATAGGTCATTTGGAAGTCTTTAGGTAGCATAGAAGGTAATAAAATACCTTTAGAATCGACTACAATTATGAAAATGCCATTAATAAAATGAGTTGAAAAATTAAAATATTTGTCTTAGGGAGAGGTGGTACAGTCCATGAAACTCTATATGGATCGTACACTTGCCTGTGGTCCAACATTTAGGAAACTTTTCACTTGACTGAGGTCCAAAATCATAATGTCATACTTAGAATTTTGCAACGTAGGCATCCATATGGAGGGTGGTATGGACCGTCCCAAGCCACGTGGTTTGTGTGCCTCCTCCATCCCACTCTACTTACAAAAATCTTCCACGACAAAGTTCTGAGATGGTGATACAATACTTAGAAAAAATTTTACTCGGGAGCCCATACATGGAGTATACGGGCCACACCACTCCATACAGACCGTATACGTTCCCATCCCATTTTACTTGGTCCCAAAACTATGAAATTTCAAGACTAAGGCTACCACACAGTGTGTGAAGTCTCACACGGCCTATGTAGGGTCTATGTATGGCATGCATTAGTCCAAAACTCCATGATTAAGCTCCAACACCCTACACAAGGCCAAGGGTCACTCCAAGGAGGCTCCACGTGGACTTTATAGCCTCACACAGATTGTGAGGGCTTCCATGGAGCACCACCTTAGTCTAAAACTTTTTCGAATTGACATTTTCAAGATCATGAGGTTGTATAACACTTGGGTCCTTCAAATAACAATAGCTTTCACTTAAGTATTGAAGCATTGTATAGTAGAAGGTGTAGGCCATCGGTGGGATGGTTTGAAGTTGGAAAAATTTCCTTAATTGGACTAAATACTTGACTCTATGGAGGTCAAACTTATAAGGGAAAGGTTGAAGGCTACCCAAAGTCATCAAAAGTCATTAGCTGATGTTAGGAGAACTAGAGTTTGATGAAGGTCAGCGAGTGTACTAAAGGATTTTGCCTATGAAAGTAGTGATATATTTTGGCAAGAAATGAAAATTGAGTCCTACATATGTGGGACCTTATAAGATAGTGAAGGGAATTGGGAAAGTACCTATGATGTAGGTTTTCCTATGAAGTTAATTGTGGTTCATTTGGTGTTTCATGTATCAATGCTAAGGAAATTCTTGGGTGATCCTAAATCTATAATCTATCAAAAGATGTGACTATTGAGGGGGATTTGACTTATAAAGAAGTATCAATAAAAATTTTGGATCGGCAAATGAAGAGATTGAGAAATAAAGATGTTGCATCGGTGAAAGTGTTATGGAGAAATCAACAAATTGAAAGTGCTACTTGGGAGCCTGAGACAGACATAATTAAATCATACCCTCACCTCTTTCCTTCTATCAGAGCCTAAGATATTTAATATGATCTACCCCTCCATAATTCTCACAAAGACGTGTCTCTTGTTACATTACATGCATTCATGATCATGAAACTATTTTTCAATGATGTTTGATGCATAAGTTTGATTATTTTATGAAAATAATAATTAAGTTGCATTTTCACATATATGTTATGATGATGTAATGACTTGACCAAGGGTCCAAGTCATCACATAGCGAATAAGATATCTGAAGGTACCTCACCCAAGCTATCTCTAGCATCTTATGCATTCGTAGGCATAAAGTAAAACTTTTGCATAAGAAAATAGGGAAAAAGAGTCCAAGAGTCAATTTTGATAATGAAGCAATATTAAAAAATAGTGGAATAACTAAAATTAATATGTTTGTCCATATGCATACCAACTACATTATAAACAGATGGGACCGATATCAGTCGATCTCCATCAAATAGAAAAGAATGCAAAATAAGGGAACATAAAAAGTAAAAGACTTAAAAGGGAGACAAATACATTATCGTAGAAAAAGCAAAGATACAAGATAGAATAAAAAGTGAAGGAGTCCAGAACAAAGGGCTCACAACAATAAAGCTACTAGTCTTAGATGTCAAAAACTAGCCTCGAGCTGATGAAGGAGTGTCTGTCTCTACATGGTTAAAACATGCAGGAAAAATATATATTAGTACATTTAATATACTATGTATGTAAGATACAATGCATGGATAAAATTATAATTACATCATTATTAAACATAACATATAATGATATATAGAATAAAGGATACATGAGCAAGCTATAAACATGCACAAGGAATATGGTTCAAAATCAATATGAGACAATGCATAAGAAAGAACATACAATGAAAACATAACATAAGATTATAAGCTTGGGGGAATAGACCAGAACCGACAATAATACCATGTGACCTACTATAAGGAATTCAATGAACTCCTTCCAATAGGGAAAGACCATTGTGCTTCTTCTGTTATAAAAAGGGGAATCTACTTGCCAAGGTAGATGTCCAAAATATAGTAACTTTGCAGTTGCATCATTCATAACATCTGGATCCATGTGGATCCACTAGCCTAGCCTATAAAGATCCTATGGTGGTATATAGTTAGGTACATTGAGATTTAGCTTCAAAGGATCATGCCTCAACTAACGGAATGAGTCATAATCTCTAGTCCTCTCAATGCTAAGTCATCCCGAGGAATCTTTAAAACATATTCTTGGAATCATAAATAACAATCATAGGAGTTGCTCAAACTTAGGAAT
The DNA here is from genome assembly GCA_025642045.1 of Solanum sejunctum. Classification (NCBI taxonomy): domain Eukaryota; kingdom Viridiplantae; phylum Streptophyta; class Magnoliopsida; order Solanales; family Solanaceae; genus Solanum; species Solanum sejunctum. The sequence goes on from JAOTQJ010141321.1 coordinate 10,739, forward strand.
CTTTCTTAAACATCTTTTAGGGCATTTAACATCATACATATATCTTTGGTAAAATTAACTTTAAAGCTCTTAATTATTGTCCTAATCATAATCATAAATCATAGGAAGTTTTCATTGGAAATAAGGTGCGCTTAGCTTTTAGCATGGAATAATATTAACTCACACAAGTCATAAGAAATTTCTTTTAAAAGGGATATCGAAATTGCCCAACCTTAATCATATCAAAAATTGTAATAGAATCAACATCATATTTCAAAATGAATATATTTATTTATCGAAACAGTTATTAAACTTCATGAGTATCATGTAATAACATATAGGGCATGAAATCCTCATAAGAATGCACATTAACTTGAGGAACTTAAAGAAAAGGTAAAATACTTAATATGGAATTTTATAGGTGAAAGGATACCCATAAATTAACTCACATACCTGGAGAACTAAAGAGAAATAGAATTGAAGCCTTTGAGGAAGAAACCTTGGAAACCCTAGCCTTGTTCTTGAGAGCTCTTGCCTTAGATTTTGTTTTTTTTTTTTTGGGGGGGGGGGGGGGGGGGGGGGGGGTTGGGGGGGGGAAGGGGAATTGGAAGAATAAGTGACTAAGGGTTGTTTCTAGGGTTTGAAGACTAATTTAGGTGTCCTTTTCCATTCCTAAAATAATGTATTTTAGGAATAGAAAGAATACAAATGAACTGCCCCTTATTAAAACTGCCAAAGTTGACCTACAAGAACCCATTTACGAGTTGTAAGTCAATCTACCAACCATAAGTGACTTCATCGGATAACACATCTAAAAATTCTAAAAACTGACTTTGTTAAATTCAAAACCACAAAGCATTAGCACAGGTCATGGGTGGACTTGTAGAGTCCTTCCGCACTTAACCTTTTCTTCTAACTTCCTTTGCCTTACCCATAAAAGGTTTCATAGGCTGTAACCCATTCTACAGCCTATTTCATAACTCCTATACCTCTTTCCTAAAAACTCCAAATTTCTTTCATATTTGGGGACCAACTCACAAAAATATTTATGGGTTGTAAGGTATGCTATGGGCCTTCACTTGGCCATGAGTTACCCCACACTTGTCCTACATCAACTTATGGGTTGTAAGTGGTCCTATAAACCAGACTCCATGTTATTTTTCAAGCCAACTTTTTTGTACTCAAGGCTTCTAAACTGGGATCATTACAATATCTCCCCCGTGGGAACATTCGTCCCTGAATATGCTTAAAGGTAGGCTCTAAAGAGTAAACTAGCAACTAATAATTCGGTATGCATGTAAAAATGCAAGTGAAGCATCATTTGTAAAGAATTTTAGATTTCATACTTTAAACATGTCCCAAAACAGTTCATATACATCAAAATAAATGCATACATCATGAGAAACTAAAATGCAGGGAACTGGAGGAATTGGAGGTCTTTGAAGAATTTCCTTAATGCCATAGGCTTGAGTAGAGTGGAATACATGTGGATAGTGCTTCATCATATCTACTTCTGCTTTCCATGTAGCACCCTCAACTTGTTGGTTTCTCTAAAGTACCTTAATGGAAACAATTTCCTTATTCCTTATCTTTTTGACTTATTGGTCTAAGTTTTCAACTGATACCTCTTCGTAACTCAATGTCATAAGCCGGACCTAGGTTTTAGGAGTTACATGGTGAATGGAGACCCGAGAGTCCCCAAACAAGCCTCAAAGTATCCATATTCACATCATTGGTTTGAAAGTGTATACAAGATAGTAAGCACATAATTCTAAGGGAAGGTAGGGCTCACTCTATGGGAATTTCATAGGGATAAGGATTACCATGGATCCACATAACACATAGAACATAAGAACTTAGGGGCGGGTAAGTATGACCCACTCTACGGGGGCAAAATAGGACTTAGGATCTTCCATATTTCCATAGCATAACATGAATCCACACCATAATACCCATAATCACATCATAATAACCAAATCCAATAGATAGTCATAATCATAATCTCCAAATATCAACACATAATATATATTTGTACAAGAGTATACAAGATGTCTAACAATGTCTCTAGTCATAGAATAGGATGCGAGCCAAGACATATCCTGGGCTCACCCTCAAAGTAAATAGCATAAGCAGAAGCAACATAAGGTAGATTGATGGTGGCTTGTCCTTTGAAGATAGGACTCACCACAACACTTTCTCAAATCCGATCTAGCCATCAAATGATGGATAAGGGTAGTCTTTGGTCCTACATGGTTAGATCATGTTAGCAAAAAGTATGTATTAGTACATTTGAATGTACTAAGTATGCGGGCATGCAATGTATATGAACTCATTAAACTTGCATTCAATGTTAGGTGACAAGGGCACATATATAGAAAGAGATATATAACAAAGAAATGTATATAACAATATGCCATGAAATCCATGAAGCATGAAATGCCATAATGCTTCCATATATAGAGTGGATGTTACTTGCCATGGCTAGACCTTACTCCTTCTTACGGGAACACAATCAATTTCGGAGAAGAAACCTCACCTTATGAAAACACCACCCATTTCGAGAAGGATTTCCATGCCCATTTAATCACCTTACAGGAGCAACACCTATTTCAGAAAGGATTTTCATGCTCATTCACTCACCTTACAGGAACAACACCCATTTCGAGGAGTACCTTACTTTATAGGAATAACCCCTTTAAAAAAGGATTTTGATAACCTTTACTCACCTTATAGGGGAAACATCCATTTCGGAGAGTACCTAACCTTCCCGAACAATACCCATTTCAAAAAGGATTTCCATAATATATCATAATCAACCATAAAGGGTATAAACATTAGATGCTAGGTTACCATCCCATGGGAATGCATATACATATACATGTTTTAATAGGAAAATAAGCTTTTTACAATCATAATAGTGTATACTTTGGCTTAAAGGACAAATCAAACCTTATGTCCTACTTTCATGTATAGGAGTAGCTCATTCATAACCATACGTTCATCAAAATCATATTCATCAACATAATTGAGTCTTAGCCCACTTCATATCTTTCATAAAAATAAATGCTCATATATGCATGTGCTATTAATGATAAGAGAATAGCATGGACAATAGAGATGCAATCTTAAGTCAACTATTCAAAAACAAAATTCAAGTAAATCTATAAATAAAATCCACATTCAAATTACAATTTAGATTACTCTTGCTTAAATCAAACTTTAAAGGGATAATGCATATTGAAATCTTCATAATAATCATCCAATTTAACATATTAAGGCTTAAATCACTTTAAAAGTAAAATTTAAACATAGCCCATATCTCAATTGAATGAAATAAACAATAATCTAAAAGACCTACGTTTAAAGTAAACTCAATTTCGTAAAATCAAGATTACAATAGTTTAGTTCTTCATGGTTGAAAGGAACCATGAATCAATTCCACATACCTTAGCTAACTAAGAAGAAATAGGAAGAAATTTGATGAAGAAGATATCCTTCCTTAAGCTCCAAGATAATCCTTCAAGGTTCACTTTAAGGGAGTTCTTAAGAGAGAGTTTGAATATAATTCTAAGTGGTAGAACGAATATGGATGAGAGAAGAAGAGTATAGGCTATTTGACTGTCTTAGGATAACATATAAACTCACAAAAGACCCTTAGGAGTAGCCTAATTACGAGAATATCATTAATGAAATGAATAAGAAAATATTGTCAGGGGTCCCTTATGGAGGGCACACGGTCCATACCAAGTCATATAGACCATATGGCCTTCTGTGAAGCCACACTTAGAAAAATTCTCACAGAGAAAGTTTTGAGATGGTTCTTCCATACTTATAAAATTTTCACACCACCACTCATACGGAGGGCCATATAGACTGTGAAAGGTTATATGGATCGTATGAGTTTCATGTGTCATGTGCCTTAGCTAAAATGTGGTTTTCAAGGCCAAGGCTACATCACACAAGCCACCATATGGCCCATAAAGAGCTACATGGACCATGTGGGGTTCATGTGGTGCGACACTTGATCTTGAACTCCAAAGTTAAGGACAACACACTACACACAAGGCCAAGGTCCACCTCAAGGCTCATCCACATAGCACGTGGTGAGTCACACAGCCCGTAAAGGTGTCCATAAAGCATAATCTTGGTCAAAACGTTTGGTAACCAAATTTTCAAACACCATTAAGTTCATACCAAGCTCAAGTCCTTACACTCAAATACTCTTCAATGTTCACATCATGCAAAAGAATTCTGGAACTTGGGTCACCTATGAATTTTCTCAACATCGACACATGAAAGACTGAATGAATCAAGTCCAACTCATTGGGTAGATCCAACTCATATGCTACTTTCTCAGACTCAATTTCCCTTTCTTAACGAACTAGAGAACACCCTTCATTGGAGACATCTTCAAATATACCCAATTGCCAACTTGGAGTTCAAGTTCCCTTCTTTTCACATAAAAGTAGGACTTTTGTTGGCTTTGGGATATTTGTAATTTCTCCCTTATACTTTTAATTTTTTCCATATAATTCATCACCAAGTCCAATCCAATTAATGTCACCTCATCAACTTTAAACCACCTAATGGGAGATCTACATCGTCTACCATAAACCACTTCAAAAGGTGCCATACCAATACTTTGTATGAAAGTTATTGTTGTTGACACACTCATTAAGTGGAAAATATTCATCGCAACTCCCCTTGAATTCCAACACACAAGATCTCAACAAATCCTCCAATATTTGAATAGTCCTCTCAGCTTGCTCATCGATTTGGGGATGAAAAGTCATAACTAAACTTCACTTTAGTTCCAAGTCCTCTTTGAAAAGATTTCCAAAAATGAGAAGTGAATTGAACTCCATGATCTGACATATTAGACAATGGAATCCTATGCAACCTCTCCAACTCTCAAATATATAAGTGGGCCTAATCCTCGACATTGAATGACGTCTTGATCAGTTGAAAATGAATCGACATCGTCATACGGTCAACTATTACCCACATGGATTCAAATTGCTTTTTGGTCTTTGGCAAACCAACTATGAAATCTATGTTGACTACTTGCCACTTTTAAGTAGGAATGTTAATGTCTTGTGCTAGGCTACTCGGCCTTTGATGTTTAACTTTGTCTTGTTGGTAATTGGCACACCCGGACACAAATTGAGCAATGTCCTTATTCATTCCACTTCACCAATAAATCTCTCTCAAGTCTCTATACATCTTGATAGTGCCCTAAAAAATGGAATATAAAGGGTTATGAGCTTCTTGCATTATCACCTTCTTCAACTCACTCATATTAGACACACGCAACCTTCCTTAACATTAAAGTGCACCATCTCCGCCTTGTGAGAAGACTTCTATCTATCTATCCTTTTCCAAAGTTTTCAACTCAACCAAGGTAGGATCAAGATCTTACTTGGCCTTAACCTCATCAATCAAAGAAAATGCGAACCCATGAAGAATCATTGCACTACCACTTTGGAACTCACTTAATTTAACTCCAAGTATAGCCAACCTATGAACATATTAGGCTAACTCCCTTTTTCCATCATCCTCTACATGGGACATATTACCCATGAAAATTCTAATAAGGGTATAAGCTACCATATTGGCTTTTTTGAGGTGGTACTTTACACTCATACCATATTGCCTCAAGCTGAGATCTTTTTGGGTGAACATGTGTTGGAGACCCTTATAGTCAATGAAAACATCCACACGGACTCTATATAAGAAATATCGCTAAATTTTTAATGCAAATACCACAACCACAAGATCCAACTCATAAGTTGGGTAATTCTTCTTATGCACTATCAATTGCCTTGAAGCATAGGCAATCACTTTACCATTTTTCTTTAACACATAATCCAACGCAATCCTTGATGCATCACAATACATGACAAACCCATCATTTCCTTCTAGCAATGTCAATATGGTGGTTGAAGTAAATCGATCCTTTAAAGTCTGGAAACGCCTCTCATATTCATCCATCCATACAAACTTAGCCTTCTTCTTAGTTATCTTAGTGAGTAGAGACAAAATAGTGGAGAAGTCTAGCATATACTATCTATAGTAATTAGCTAGACCCAAAAAACTCCTTATGTTAGTACGAGTCAATGACCTTGGCCAGTTTCTCACCACTTCTGTCTCCTTAGTATCAAGTTTGATACCCTCTCTATAGATCACATGCCCAAGAAAGGCAACCTTATATAGCCAAAACTTACACTTATTAAATTCTACATAGAGCTTCCATTCATTAGGGTTTGCAATACTACTCTCAAGTGCTCCATGTTCTCTTGCTCACCTTGGGAGTAGATAAGAATGTAATCAATAAATACCAGAATGAATATGTCAAGGTAACACTTGAATACTCTCTATTCATGAGGTCTATAATGATCGTCGGCACATTAGTGAGGCCAAACAACATCACCACAAATTCAAAATAACAATACCTTATCTAGAAAGCCATCTTAGGGATGTCACTTTCTCTCGTCCTTAATTTGTGATAATTGAATCTCAAATCGATCTCTGAAGAAATAAGTAGCTCATCGTAGTTAATCAAGTAAATCTTTTATCCTTGGGAGGGGATACTTATTCTTGATGGTGACCTTATTGAGTTCCAAATAAACAATGTATGTACGAAGCAAGTCGTATTTTGTCCTTAAAAATAACACCGTGGAACCCCATGGAGATCGACTAAGTGAAATGAAGCCCTTCTCCAATAGATACTTCAGTTGCCCCATTAACTCTTTCAATTCTGCAAGACCAAATCTATGAAGATGAATTGAGATAAGCTAAGTCTCGGGTAAGAGGTATATACCAAAATCTATCTTCCTTTTCGTAGGGACACCCAGTAACTCATTTGGAAAGACATCTAGAAATTCACTTACAATAGGGACTTTGGAAAAGACAACCCTTACCAAATGGTAAATGCACCCCTTGGAAATTATCTTATGGGCCTTTACAAAAGAAAAGAACTAACCCCGACATGAAGAGCTGCTACCCTCCCATTCAAGAACTTACTCATTAAGAATTAGTATTTAACCCTTTGAGTTCTACAGTCAATGGACGCATAATAAGCATGCAACCAATCTACCCCAAATCACATCGAAGCCTACCATGGAAAGCTTGACTAACTCACATGGAATCATTTTATACAAGATAGAAATAGGACAATTGCAATAGACTTTTCAGGCTATGATGGACTTACCTACAAGGTTACTCACCTCATAGGGCTCATGGAGGACATCAGTACATGCATGAACTTATATACAAGGAATACGGTTTCAAAAGACAAATTTTCTCCTGAATCTAAAAGTGCATATGCATCATAATAACAAACTCTTAACACACCAGTAAACATATCTGAAGCTTCTTTTATCTCTTGGCAACCATGAAGAGCATAGAACCGATCGGACCTTTGGGCGCCTTGGACTAGACCTATTTGGCCTTTAGGCCTCTTACCTCTACTCCGGCAATCCTTAACATGATGATCTGCTTTCCCATAAGTGGAGCAAGCATTTGACCCAGCTAAGCATTCTCCTTTGTGAGACCTCCCCCACTAATAAAGATCAAAAAAGAAAGAGAGGAAAAAGGAACAAAATAAAAAGATATGTTGATTAAATTCAAACAATTGAAATTATGGACAACAAGGGACTAAAACCCTCACCTCCCAATTGATTTCAACAACCTAAGTAAGACCTAGAAAGAAAAGTCAAGGGAAAACAAGAACCACAAACTGGAAACACTTTAATAAGTCAAGCAAATAAGTCAACAAACAATTCTAAGAGTTTACCCTAATTACTCACTAAGAAGATACTACAATTTGAGGATTCAATATTCGATATAGTCTAAGTCTTCCAAATCATAAAATATGACTACTTATACTAAGTAAATAAAATAAGATATTTTCTTTACAATTTTACCCTTAATGAGTAAGGACCTTGTTTAGTTGCCTTTTTTTCAAATCTTTGAATTCAAGTAGTAGTTATTTGCACACATAGCCTTTTTTCTTCCTTCTCCTCACCTTGATAGACCTTTCACACATTGTAAGCTTTTCTTTGTTGACCCTCAGCCTTTTTTCTTCCTTCTCCTCACCTTGATAGACCTTTCACACATTGTAAGCTTTTCTTTGTTGACCCTCAGCCTCCTCTAATGCGTCTTTTTTCATGAACATTGACTATAGGTCTTGGTGATCTTTTGCTTGACTCCTTGTGAATGGTCTTGAGGGGTACATATCACTCATATTGGTGTAATCTATCCTTTGAATGTTATTATCCTCCCCTTCTTGAAAAAGATTTGTCCTCAAATCCAAAGATTCACTTACAACACAAGGAGATAAATCAGTGACATTAAAAATATTATGAACATTATACTCACTTGGCTAGTCAATCATGTAGGCCTTTTCATTGATTTTCTTAAGTACTTTGAAAGGTTCATCTCCTCTTGGGCATAGGTTTCCTTTTCGAACATGTGGAAAGCTCTTTTTTTGAAAATGTACCCACACCTAATCATTTGAGTTGAAGATCACTTCTTTTCTCCCACAATTCTTTCGAATAGCCACCTTTGAATTATTCTTTTAAATGGTCTCTTTAACCTTGGCATGAATGCCCATCATCTCCTTTGTCCTTTGCTTGGTATCTAGGCTCAAAACAATATTACTAGATAATGGAGTCATGGTTAGTGGAAACAAAGGATTAAAGCCATAACATGTCTCAAATGATGACATTCTAAAAGAGGAGTGGAAAGACAATTTATATGCAAATTCAATCAAGAGTCAACGGTCTTCTCAATTAGTTAGGGTCCCTCTAATCATGCACCGAGGCATAGTTCTAAGAGTCCTATTGACTACTCCAGTTTGTTCATTTGTTTAAGGGTGGCTAGAAGTAGAGAACATAGGTTTGGTACCAAGTGTAACCCATAGACTCTTCCAAAAGTGACTAAGAAATTTGGAATTCCTATAACTAACAATAATTTGAGGGACTCCATGCAATTTAAGAAAAATGATGACAAACAAAGATGTTGTCACGCCCCAACCCTAGGTCCTAGATGTAATCGACGAATGGGGAACCAAAAGGATCCCCAAACAAGCCTCATAGCATACCCATTATACATCCTTGGTTATGGAAGCAATTAAAATGAAAATAAGAAATAAGCATAAGCAAGGAAATTAGGGCTAAGACAAGCAATCAGGCACACCCTCATAGTTAATGTATACATAAAAGAAAGATAGTTTCAATACATGGCAAGAGATCATAAGTATGTTCCCAAAATAGAGGACTCACCAATTAGCTTAAGAGACAATCATACTAGCCACGTGGAGGAAGAGGATGATCAAGCAGTTGGATCGAGTTAGAAAAATTAGACAGGAGTAACAGTGAGGCGCGTTGCACCCCTAATGTGCTAACCTCACTTGAATTCGACACTTTGAAATTTCACAATGGTTGCTCTAAATTTGGGGTTAGACCTTTTTCCCCCTTTCATTTGACCCCCTGAACAATTATATGAAGTCGGATTTTCAAAATAATGCATAGATTTTGAGATATAAGGAAATTACGATTCCAGGCACTTCCGAGGTACTTTTTCGGGCACTTTTTGTGGTCGTTACAATATCTCCCCCTCAGGAGCATTTGTCCCTGAATGTCAAAGGAATGTATATGAGAAGAGTAATCATGAACAAATCAGCCCCAACAAGAATGCAATAATACATTTAAAACACCATTTTCAAAACATCTACATAAGTGTTAAAAATCGTGATGATCTTTCTCAATATAATCATGAATGCATGCAATGACATAAGGGCTAAACATAAGACTTGGATTAATAAAAGGACTTAATGTGTTATAATAAGCTTAAATAGAATGAAAGAGATACAGATATTGTTTCTCCATGCCCACTCCCCGAAACACACTTTCGACTAGACGAATCTTCTAAAGAGCCTTAAAAACACCACATCCTTATTAATCAACTTCTTCGACCCTTCTATCCAATGCCTCCACCAGAACCTCTTCCTAAGTCAATATATTCTTTGCAACACCTACAACCTCAAGGAGTTCATTAACACTAGGGTCATCAACATATCCCCTCAACCTAAAAGCATGAAGAATCGGACAAATCACAACCATATCCTAGGTCAATCCTCCCTTGTACAACTTTACCAACCTCACTCTACATTCTATAAGGAATCACAACCCTAAACTCATTTGTCAACCTTAATCACGCATAACCCACTTGGTACCATAAAGCACCTTAAGACCTCTAATCCATCAAACCAAACTCCACCAAGATCATAAGACAAGACTTTATGTAATAAGAACATATAGCAACCCTTATAAGCCTTTCTAGCGCCAATAGACCAACATAGCCAAATCTCCCTAGCAACAAGGAATAATGAAAGGAATAGCGACTCCCATACCCATCTTTGTCAATCAACTATAAACACACACACACACAAGCCACTTACTACCAAACGTCACCATTTCCCCCTTGGGAGACAACCTTCACTCTGGCATCCTTTTGTCTAAAACTTTTAACTCTAAATAGGCGGAATCAAGGCCCTACTTAACTAGACCCCTTCAACCATAGAAGATTCGAAACCATCAAAGCCATTACATTGCCATTCTTAACTCACCCAACCTAGTAAACTGGTGAACTCCTCCAACCACCTTCTTGCCACCTAAAGGTCTTCGTTTTCCATAATTACCAAATAACCTTACCTCCTTCAAATTCATAATATTACCCTCAAACGATTCACAAGCTCTCCCCACTTCTGGAAGCAATCAACACATCATCACCAAGAACTACCATAAATGTGTCAGGGTATGGTTTTAAAACCTTATTCATGAGACCTATAGATATGACTAGTGCATAAGTCAAACATAAAGACACCACCCCAAATTCAATAAAATCAACAAGCAAGACCTAGACACAATATGACCACTAAATAATACTTACAAACCTTCTGGCAATAGTAGACTCAATAAAGCAGTACTTACCAATAGAATCACATAGCAACTCGGGACATACAGAAGAAGGCCACAAGCAACAAAAGAATAATGAAAGGAACAGTGGCACTCAGACCTACCAATGCACACAAATCTAAGTCAAGAAAACTTAAACAAACCGATAGCAATATTGGTTACCTTATCTACCTCTTGCCTCCTTGAAGAGCATAGAATCGATTACATCTTAGAGCATCCCCTTGATCAACATAACCATCTTTACCTTTGTTTTGAGCATATGGGTAACTTGGAATTTTTTGGCCTATTTCCCCACACCTAAAGCATGCACCCATGTTCCTCCAAGACCTACCACCATGTTTCCTCTTGTACTTTAGGTATCTAGGATAAGTCACTCCATCATCACCTTGGTGCCTTGGGTTTGACACCCCATTCTTAGCAACCTTCTTTCTTGGAGCATCATCTAACTCTAGACCTTTGGAGCCACCATTAAGTCGAGCCCTCTTGGCCTTATTACCCCTTCTTTTACTCACATTCTCCATCTCTATTTGTTCAGTATTAATCATGAGGTGGGACAAATCTATATCATTAATCAACAAAGTGAACCCGTATTCTTCACTCACCAAATTGGAGACAGCTATCGCGAACTTATTCATTCTAGCCCTTGGGTTTGCAACCAAGTGAGGAGCATACTTAGAGAGTTGGTTGAACTTGAGGGCATACTCTCTCACACTCATTGACCTTTGTCTCAAATTCATGAATTCTACCAATTTGGCTTCCCTAAGCTCAAGAGGGAAGAACTAATTAAGAAAGACTGCCTTGAACTCTTTCGGTAGAACCACAAGTTGACTTCCTTCTCCTGCCTCCATTGATTGTACCATGTTAGTGTTACCCCTTTGAGTTTGTAGGCGGCCAACTCTGCCTTATCTTTCGATCTAACACAAATGATGGCCAATAACTTATTAATCTCATCAATAAACTCTTGTGGGTCTTCATCTACCCTTTACCCTTAGAACTTCAGCAGACTCATCCTCATGAAGTCTCTCACCTAAGAAGTCGGTGTAGGAGCATGAGGGGCTTGGGCCCCTTGATTGGCTTGGCTAGCCATAACTTATGCAAGCAAAGTGAGAGCCTCCCGAAGCTTTTCATTAGTCGGTTTTCCGTTGGGAGCGCAGGCTTTTCTTTCTCTTGTGTTAGGCATGATCAGCTAGAATGACAAAGAACAATCATTAGGGGGAACTTACTTTAACTCTATAGCATGACTTGGAACATGAAAAAAAAAACATCTCCTAAAATGTCTCATAGCCTCATACTCATAGTTGTGGTGCACAACACAACCATGAATAACATCTTAATCATCGTAGTGTGTTGTATTCAGAGGATCTAACAATCTAACACCAGTTCCTACATGGCGACATCATGTAGGCATAGAGTATGCATTAGTATATTTGAAATTACTATGTATATAGGATGTAATGCTAGCAAGGGACAAGCAACATAATCGAAATGTATAATTATAAGCATGGATTGATATAAAATCGAGATGGCATACATGATTAATGCATAAGGTAAAACATGTTTATAAATCATGAACAAGAAATTTGAACTCAATATAGGATACATATTCAAACCTTTTTCCTAACCATCAAGAAATGAGATAAATGGTCGTCACTTGCCTTACGGTATAACCTTTTGGGAGAGTGTTCACAATACCCCTACCATAGGACATAGTCTTTTTGATAGGTAGTAGGAAACGTCACCAACTTTATGATATAATTTTTGGGGTAGGAGGTGATTCATTCTACCTTATGGCATGGATTTTTTGATAGAATGCCCACACCTTATGATATGATCTTTTCTGTGGAAACCATTTGTCTTTCTACCTTATGGCATGGCCTTTTTGGTAGGGGTCCATACCTTATGATATGATCTTTTCGGTAGGAACCATTAGTTATTCTTCCTTATGGCATGGCCTTTTTGATAGAATGTCCATACCTTATAATATAATTGTTTTAGTAGGAATCATTACTCTTTCTACTTACTGGCATGGCCTTTTTTAATTGGATCATAGAACTATCTCAACAACCACTACATTTCAAGCAACAAGGGAAGACCTTCTCCATTTTCACAAGAGCACAACAAACATGGGTACCCAATAATCTACTTACAAAACCATAGGTACTTTTGATGAAAACAACTCATATAACATTCCTATCATTATCATAAATTCATTCAACTCATAAGACATGCATTGGGCCTCCAACAACTCAAGAATCCATAATCGGACATTTTATTATGCTTAGAGGGTGTGTAGTTCTAATGTAAAACTATGCAATTCAAGAGTGAATGCATACTAGAAAATTCAATGTAAAACCATCAATGGATACTTGGTAACACACACAAATAATATACATCAAATACCTTCATCAAATTCCACAATTGGCCTTAGATTCATAGCTCAAAACATAGTAAAACAATCACAATTTCATAAACCCCAACATAGTGTGTAGTGATTTTCATAATAAACCAACTTTAAATAATGTAAATTTGAGTAAAATGTAGCTTGAGTATATGGGTGAAAGGAACCCAAGAAAGAAACCTACATACCTTAGCTTTGGAGATGAACTTGATGAAGATTGGAGATGGAGTCTTGAAACTTGAGAGGAAATCCTTAGATCCGGAGAGGGTTTTGAGAATTGAATTTAGGAGTAAAATATTTGGCTCAGTATTTGAGTGAGTATTGGGGAATGTTTAGAATGATACAAGGGTGAAGAATGGTTAAGCATAGATATTTTCACATGTGGGAAGGCTTAGGCACAAGACTTAAAAGTCTTGGACCAAGTTAAAAAAAACTGGACAGGAGTAACACTGAGGCGTGTCCCGCCCCAAACGCACTAACCTCACTATAATTCAACACTTTGAAATTTTTAATTTTGCTATGGTTGCTCTAAAACTGGGATTAGACCCATTTCCCCCTAAATTTAATCCTATGAACAGGAGTATAAAGTTAGATTTTTGAAATAATGCACTGATTTTGAGATATATGAAAATTATAATTTCGGGCACTTCCGAGGCACATTTTTAGGCATATTTTGGGGTCATTACAAATGCAACATGGGAAGCATCATCAAATTTATGGCATGGAATAAAATGAGTCATTTTAGAAAATTTATCCACTACCACAAATCTATTATCATGTCCTCTTTTAGTTCTAGGAAGTGTCAACATAAAATCTATAGAGATGTGCATCCATGGACCACTAAAAGTAGGGAGAGGGGTATACTTAACTTGGGGCCGAGTCATGGATTTTGCATGCTTACAATTGAGACATTGTCCATAAATTTGCTCCGTATCATGCTTCATCTTGGGCCAAAATAATTACTCCTTCAGAATTCCAAGTGTTTTGGGTATCCCAAAGTGTCTCATCAAACCACCACTATGAGCCTCCTTGAGAAGTAGCTCTCTCCATGAGCTCATACGAACACAATCTTGTCCATCCTTAAACAAAAACCAATCAACTAATTGAAACATATCAACTTGTTTCCCTTAGGTATTATTATCAAAAGTATGATTGAAGTTGGGATCCCTAGAATAAAATTCCTTTAAGCTTTCAAATCCCCCAATTCTAGAAGCCAAGGTAGTCACCAACACAAAACTTTTTGATAGTGCATCTGCTATCTCATTTTTCTTGCCTTGCTTGTAGTTGATCACATAGGGAAAGGTTCCAATTAATTCAACCTACTTTGCATATCGCTTGTTCAACTTGGATTGCCCCTTAATATGCTTCTAGGACTCATGATTAGTCCTTATCATAAATTCTTTGTGCCACAAGTAGTGTTGTCAATGAGCCAATGCCCGCACAAGTACATACAATTCCTTGTCATAAGTTGAGTACTTGAGAGTAGCCCCTTTAGCTTTTCACTAAAGTAAGTAAATGGTTTTCCTTCTTGCATTAATACACCACCTATTCCAATAGCTAAAGCATCACATTTAATTTCAAAGGTCTTATCAAAGTTGGGTAGTTGAAGTAATAGTGAAGAACTCAACATTAATTTCAAAGCTTGAAAGGACTTCTTTTATTCTCCCCCCCCCTTCTCCCCTATAAAGAAGGTACATCTTTCTTGGTTAACTCAGTCAAAGGAGAAGCAATTGAACTAAACCCTTTTACAAACCGTCAGTAAAAGCTTGCTAACCTATGAAACTTCTTACCTCGGTTGCATTGGTTGGAGTTAGCCAAGATTGATGGACTCTACCTGCACTAACCATAAAACCTAAAAACACAACCTTGTTAACACAAAATGAGCACTTCTTGAGATTATCAAAGAGACGCTCTTGTAGTAAGACATCAAATACTTTCTTCAAATGGGACATATGTTCCTCACTTATCATGTTATACATAAGGATGTCATTAAAATAAACCACAAAAACCTTATTGATGAAAGGTTTTAGAATATGATTCATCAACCTTATGAAAGTGATTGGGGTATTTATCAATCAAAATGGCATGACAAACCATTCATACAACCCAAACTTTATTTTGAAAGTCATTTTCCACTCATCACGCAGTTTGATACGAATTTGATGATACCTACTTCAAAGGTGAATCTTAGAGGATACACTATAGCCACAAAGCTCATCAAGCATATCATCAAGCCTAGGAATTGAATGTTGATACTTCATCGTGATCTTATTTATGGATCTACAATCAATACACATTCTCCAAGTGCTATCTTTCTTGGGAACACGAATCACCAATATGGCACAAGGACTTAGGCTTTCTTTGATCAACCCCTTTACAAGAAGCTCTTCTATCTGCCTTTGTAGCTCCTTAGTTCCATTTGAATAGTTAATATAGGCTGGGCGATTAGGAATTTGTGGAGTTGGTACAAAATTTATTTGGTGTTCAATTCCCCTCAAAGGAGGAAGTCTGGCTGGACTCTCCTCCAGAAATAGCTCATCATAGTCCTGTAAAAGAGAGAAAACAATTGTAGGCAATGTTCTAGTATTTTGGTTAGCATGCAATAAAAGATGGGTGCATACAAGAAAGCATCCCTCATCCACACCCTTTAAACACTTTCTTGGCTTTGGTACTAGGCACATATATTGTTCTTATTTTTAGCCAAGGAACCTCCTTCAATTGGAACAACAATAGAACTTCCACTATTATCATTTGCCTCGTCCACATTTATTTTCTCCAAAAGCTCCTTCATAGCTCGATAATCCTCACTAACTTGGTATGGAATGAGAAGTGCAGAACATAGTTTTTCTACCTATAATCAGAAAAGTGTTTTTGTTGGATCTTCCTTGGTGCACAACATCCCTACCAAATTGATATGGTCTTCCTAACAAAATATGATATGCTACCATGGGTACAATATCACAAGTCAATTCATCATTGTACTTACCCACACTAAACTGAATACTTTCTTATTTGATGACCTACATTTCTCTACTATAATTGAGCCATTGTATCTTGTAAGGGTCGTGATGCTTTGTTGTTCGAATTCGTATACATTCCACCAAAGAACTACTCACCACATTACTGGAACTTACACTATCAATGATTAAAGGACACACTTTATCTTCAATTTTCTACATAGCATGGAATAGATTCTCCTTTGATTAAGCTCTTTATTGGAATTTACCTTCAAGTCTTCATCATTATCAAGCAAAGATTATACGTTCCCCATGAAGCAAGAAAAATGAACCCTTTCATCCAACCTTTCTTCTTTGTTTTTCGAAGAACCTCCCTCGTCTTTATCTTGATCATTCCTCTCCCCAAACCTATTTCCTCTATTTCTCATCCTATCTCCTCTATATCCCATTCTATCTCCTATATTCCCCACTTTATCTCCTCTATATCCATAATCTCAGCCTCTCATGCCATAATCTCACCCCAAGTCTCAATGTTGGACTCCTTACCTTTGTACTCCATAGGTATCCCTACCTCTATGCTCCCAAAACTCATCATTATTGAAATTTATATGCATTTCATCATTGAGAGGATTTTGGCATTAGTAAACTTTGTAGGAAATTTGTGGTGCATTTGGTGGAGGTGATAGGTGACATTCATTAGAAGATGGATTTCAGAATGGGGTTTGGTAATGAACTTGGTTCATTTGGAAAGTGGGATTTTGGTGGCTTCGGATTTGGCTTTGTGGAGGAAAACATAAATTATGGGCCTATCTGGGTAATGATGGTGGGATATAGCGATGCCTTCCTTATCTCCTCATTTTCAGGTTGAATTGTTGTCCCTCGATTCTTATTCTCCGTTTGTACCAACCTTTTATCCATACCTCCTATCCTTCCATATTCATTTCTGCTATTTGTTTGGAGATGTAAGCAAGAGTTCCTATGATATTCTCTGAACCTTCCCCAATTAGACTTGTTTTAGACATGATACCTTCAATACTCAACAAATAAGATTAGTATCAAAAGCCTCATGTCACTCGTATGTAACTCTCAATACACTTTCTATGGAGTCATCTCAAAATTGATAGTGAACTAGCTCCGCTAAATTCAAGGTCACCTATATTTTGTGGTAGAGTGGATTCTTATGACTCTTAGAAGAAGGATGACTCAAAAAAAAGCCTAGCAACATGAATAAAAAGAAGAAAACTAGAAGAAAGAGGCACAAGAAACATCAGACTCAAAAAACTAAGTAACAAAATAAGAAAAACTTACTTGTTGTTACCTAATTTGAAGAATCAAAGAGAAGATTTAATGTTTATAAACTAGTTAACAAGTAATTACAGATGCAAAATAGTTGTTAATTACTTGAGGAATGAAAAAAAAATAAGTGACAAAGAAGAAGAATTGAGTTCGGACACTTAAAAAAAATTGAAGCCTTAAGGCATTCATGAATTGAAAGGGATTTTATTTGATGATTTGATAATTAAGACTAGTCAACAAGTATTTAAATATATTAATTACTTGCTAAATAGTTGGACAATCAAAGAACAACATTTTTTTAAAAAAACAAAAAAAAGAATCACAGACACTTAAAGAAATTTGTGCCAATAAAACCTCCCATACTTGAAAAAATTTTGCGGTGTTAAAGCAAAAACCTGAAGATTTCGTCTCTGAAATTGACCTACACATGCCACATGGCATGTTTGGAGAGGGGATGCAAGCTGACTCACTATTGATGCTGATGTGGTGCTGATTTGGCACTAATGTGGAAATTAATTTTTAAATTATTTTTTAAATTTTTGTTAAAAAAAATTTTAAATTTCTACTAAGGGCCAACGAATACCTTTGACCAATTTTGACTTGAGAAAAGTAGATCAAATATACCTTTTGGTCTTCTTCTTCTACAAGAACACTTGAAGATCTCAAGAACACCAAGAACACACACAAATCTCAATGCCTTCAAATCAACTATAAATTGGCTCAAAATTTAGGATTAGTTTCCCCTTGACATAGAGAACAAAACCTCAATGATCATTAACCTGCAATTTTTTCTCAATCAAAAGAATCCACTTTCAAGATTTGAAAAGTTTGAATGCTCAAAACCCTTCAATGGTAACTTCACTTCCACAACTCCAAATTGAATAAAATTTGAGATTTTGGATTAAAAAAATACTAGTGAACAAGAATCGAGTATCAAAACCAATAAATTAGATGAAAATAATTTTGGTTTTTTATTTGAATTTTTGAGTAGATCAAAATTTTAAATTCAAGACCAAAATTTGTGAAAACAAACTTAAACCTACCCTCATACTAAATGATAATGATCAAACAAAAAAGAAAGAAAAAGGGAACAAATAAAAGGATAAATGGATTAAATTCAAACTATTGAAATTATGAGCAACAAGGGACTAAAACCCTCACCTCCCAATTGATTTCAACAATCAAATAAAACCCTATCAAGAAAAGTTAAAGGAAATCAAGAACCACAAATTGGAAATACTTTAATTAATCAAGCAGATAAGTCAACTAACAATTCTAAGAGTTTACCCTAATTACTCACTAATTGCTCACTAAGAAGATACTACAATTTGAGAATTCAATATTCGACATAGTCTAAGCATTCCAAATGATAAAATATGATGATTTATACTAAGTAAGTAAAAGAAGATATTTTCTTTACAATTTTATCCTTAATGAGTAAGGGTTGTCATGCCCCAAGTTTTATTAAGGCAGACTGGCACCCATTGCCTATAGGACCCTGGAGAACCAACCTCTATCTATGCACTTTCTATACATATTATAAGGGGTTTCTACATTCAACATGCACTTATACCAGTAAACAGTAACAACATGGCAAAAAGAAATGCATATGACTAGGCCGTTGGAGCCAAGGTATTTAAGGTATGAGACATGACCATACTTTAATTCACATAGTCTATAAAGCCTCTAGATAAAAGAAAGTATTTTATAAGGGTCGGGATAGGCCCCACCTCTGCTAACTATACAATATAAACATATAATCTTCAGACACACACAAGGCTCCGAAACAACCTGGAACTTGGTAACAATAGCTGGATATTTTGTACTCTACTGGGGAGATCTACTAGCACCTGTACTTGCAGCATGAAATGCAGATCCCCCGTAAGGGACATTGGTATAAGATAATGTACTGAATATGTAAGGCAGAAAATACTATATATAAAGTAACATCTCAAAAGAAACTATGCACTGGTGTAGGATGAGAAACCACCTTTAGTTATACTTTGGGATCATGTACTTTATGTTCTTTATGTTACTTTGTCTTTTCTGTATAATCTGTGCATGGCATATAATACAAATGACCAGCTGATCAGTGGTAAAATTGTATTGGGATCGTCCCTCGCTAGGTTCTTTCTTAACCCCTTTTGGCTACCACCCGTGATAGTATCGTCCCTGGATAGGTGATTCTTCCATCCCTCGGGCTATCACCCATCAATAAACAATACACTTTACTTTTTAATTACCTTTGACATAATTCTTTTGATGGTCACAATATTAGAGTTATAGGACTATAGATGTAACATGTGACATATAAATTATCATATAAGACAATATGACTATGAAAAGAGTACGTAACATAAATAATGAAATACGTATGAGGTAAAATAACTCGTGAACTTTATTTAGCACAAGAACCCATGTAACTTGGTATCCACGTATGTATGCTGATTTGAAGGTGATAATATACGGGAGCATATGAACATGTGCAAGAGTGTAGACACAGTTAATAGTTGTGTCAGAGTTGGTGAGTGCCTTTATATGCCAAAGAAGGATGTATGTTTCATGCCAAATAATACGAAATCAAGTAACCTTACATACCTCATTGTATGACCTCGTTACTACCTCAAGATAACCTTCCCTTCCTCCAAATATTTATCTACAACATAGTAGGTGTTAAACTCGCATTAGCAGCCAATAGATACATCTTAGCAGCCCAATCACATAAAAAAATAACACATTGGCAGCAAGCGGGTATTTATAAACCCGAGCATATTCTTTCAATCTTTTCGCCCCTAATCGTATTTTCTAACACACATTCACATGTACACATAATATGAAGCCTACTTTAGTGCTATAGCAGTCTTACAACATCCCATAAAGCATAACACATAACAATTCTACCCAACCTATAAATGAACAACATAACGTTACACCTCTTTGCCCTATTTTGATGTCGACAAATCCAAACCCATTCCAACCATAACCAAACTATCCTCAACATATATACACATAAAAATAGCCTTGAACTAGTATCAAAATAGTAACAAATCAGTCATTAAGGACGTGAGGCAATAGTCTTCCATCCAACAGCCCACAAGTTCATACTAAGAGCACAATTATGATATTATATAAGGACTCAATTTTGTGGACTGCAGAAGTAGTGAAACAGCCTGGTTACATTACTATCAACCTAAGATTTGTTAAGGACATAAGTATTACTTCATAATACAGCCAACTAAGAAGATAAAAACCCCTTAATTAACAAAAAAAATGTATAACAATCCTTAGGATACATACTGTCCAGAATTTTCAGTACATGTACAATCAGCTTATTTCTCTAGTTTCTATAGACAAACCATACTAAGGGCATAAGTAGATTTACTTACCTTTAATCTCAAGATTTAAAGCTTCTTTAGGAACCCTTGCAAGGTCGTGGGACTTGTTTTTCACCCTTTGTAAGATAGCAAGAAACAACCAAGAAAAACTAATTTGTTCTTCCAAGTTGAGATGGCTTTAGGGGTTGTCTTTATCCCATTTTTAAAAGACATCTTGGACAAATTACTTTAGAGCTTTTAACCACACCTTAACACATATTAATCACCTTGTGATGAATCATCTTATCCCTTAAATTTGGGTCTAAATGGATCTCCAGCTTGAAGGGTCTTTTGCCTCCTATTCTTCTCCTTCCCTTTTAGTTACTTTGGGCCAAAATTTTCAAATGAATTGGGATGGGCCTGGTCCCATTTTCTGTTCTTCCCAAACTGAAAATGTAGATCATTTATGATACCAAAACATAATCTAAAGTTACACCCTTAACATAGACTTTATTCATAATCAGACTTGGATAAATTCGGCGTCGGGTCTCGTCTCCGTTTAGCTAGTAAATTTAAGCTAAGCAAATAGGTGACTCACCTACTAACTTATTAAGTCCTATAAGCCCCTTAATTCTCTCACTTTGTTAGGTCTATGATCTCTTTAATTTAAAACAAAATATGTACACACTCAACCCTCTTAAACGTTAGATGCACATATCACCCATTAACACGAGATTCAAGCATTTTTTAAAAAAATGGTGCTAATTTGACCAAATCATATCATGTTTTATTTACATAGCATTACTACAAGTAAAATGTGTGGTGTTACAAGGGCCTTGTTTGATTGCCTTCTTTTCAAATCCTTAAATTCAAGTAATAGTCATTTGCACACATGGCCTCTTTTCTTCCTTCTCCTCACCTTGATAGACCTTTCACATATTGTAAGTCTTTCTTTGGTGACCCTCAAGATCCTTTAATACTTTCTTTTTTCATTAACATTACTTGTAGGTGTTGGAGATCTTTTGTTTGACTCCTTGTGAATGTTCTTGAAGGATTTTGACTCCTTGTGAATGTTCTTGAAGGATGCATATCACTCATATTGGTGTCATCTATGCTTTGCATGTTATCACCCACTTAGGGAAATTGGGACTTTAGGGCTTAGGAGCCACCCTCTTGTCTTTTCAGGAAGGACGGATGTTGTTGGATCCTTGCCCACATTACTTTTGACCACCATGGAATTTGTGACCACCGTCCTTTTGGTGTGAGTAACTCTCACCTTCCACCTAAGCCCTCTTGGACTTCCTTTACCTTTCACGAAGCTTCTCTTCTTCAATTTTCTCTATACAAGTCATCAAGTGGGAAATATCCATCTCTTTGACTAATATAGTCATCTTGCATTCCTTGGAAATTAGCTTGGAGACACCTGAGATAAACTTGCTCATGCAAGCTCTTAGATCCGTGACCATAAATAGAGCATACTTTGACAATTTGGTGAATCTGAATGCATACTTTATCACCCTCATGCTCCCTTGCTTCAAGTTGATGAATTCTTGGACCTTTCTTTCCCTAAGCTCGATGGGGAAGAATCGATCCAGAAAGGCACATTTCAACTCTTCCCAACTTATAGGACCTGCTCCTTATCCCATCTCATCAGCCCATTACTTGAACTAAATCTTAGCCATTCCCTTAAGTTAGTAGGACACCGACTCAGCCTTCTCTTAAGATGGAATGCCCATTACTGCCACCTTCATCAATAAACTATGTAGGGTATTCATCCATCTTTGACCCATAAAGTTCTAGCAGCTTCATTCGCATGAAGTTGCATACTCTTGTGGCCAAAGCAAGCTCTTCAGGAGGAATGGCCATCTCCCGATTGGCTTGGTTGGCCAAGGTTTGGGCCAATGAATTGAATGTTACTTGTAACTCCATATGAGACAGTCCATTGTCCTTCTAGAGTGGAGGGACTTAGTCCTTGGGAGTGCCTTGCTGATGGGGAGCTCTTTGGGGTAGCATGATCAAGAAACAAGCAAAATACCATCATTAGTTAGTGGAAAACTTATTTAACTCTAACGCACGACATGAATAAGAAAGAAGGGAAGACTTTCCTAATTCATATTATAGCCTCCCACCCAAGATAGTGGTGTACTTCATAACTTGGAATGAGACTCTACGCAATAGGGTATGCACGGTCATTCGATGATTATTTTAAAAGATTGTGCTCTGATGCCAAGTTTGTAATAACCCAACCTAGGGGCCTAGTCATTACACAGTAAATGAGATACCTGAAGGTACCTCATCCAAGCAATCTCTAGCATTTTACGCATTCGTAGGCATAAAGTAAAACTTTTACGAAAGAAAATAGGGATAAAGGGCCTAAGGGTCAATTTTGATAATGAAACAACAGTAAAAAATAGTGGAATAACTACAATCAATGTGTTTGTATATAAATACCAACTATATCATAAACGAATGGGACTGGTACTGATCTCTATCAAATAGAAAAGAATCCAAAATAAAAGAACATAGAAATTAAAAGCCACAAAAGAGCTAGAAATACATTTTCTTAAACAAAGCAAAGATACAAGATAGGATAAAGAGTACAGGAGCCCCTAACAAAGGGCTCACCACAACAAACCTACTAGTCTTGGATACCGTAAAGTAGCCTTGAGCAGGTGGAGTAGTGTCTTTCCCTACATGGTTAAATCATGCAAGCAAAATATGTGTTAGTAAATTTGAATGTACTATGTATGTGAGATACAATGCATGGATGAAATTGTAACGCCATCATTATTCAACATAACATATTATGATATATCGAGTAAATGAAACATGAGCAAGCTTTGAACATGCACAAAGAATATAACTCAAGATCAACATGAGACAATGCATAAGAAAGAACATAACATGAAAACATAACATGAGATCATAAGATTATGGGAAGAGACCATAACCAATAGTAAGACCATATGAGCTAATACATGAAATCTAATGAACTCCTTTCATTGGGAAAAGGGGAATCTACTTGTCAAGGTAGATGTCCAATAGTAACTTTGTAATTGCATCTTTCATAAAATTTGGGCCTATGTAGATGAACTATCCTTGCATATAAGGCTCCTATAGTGGCATATAGTTAAGGACATTGAGATTTTGCTTCAAGGGATAATGCCTCAACTAACAAAATGAGTCTCAATCTGTGGGCCTCTCAGTGCTAAGTCATCCTACAAAATCTTTAAAACATACTCTTAGAAACATAAGTAGCAATAATAGGAGTAGCTCGAACTTAGCAATCTTTCTTAAGCATCTTTTAGGGCAATCAACATCATACATATATCTTTAGTAAATTTAGGTTTCAAGCCCTAATTATAATCAAAAATCATAGAAAGCTTCCATTGGAAACAAGGTTTGCTTAGCTTTTAGCATAGAACAATAATAAATCGCATAAGTCATAGGATTTTTTTTTAAAAGTAACATCAAAATTTTCCAACTTTGATCATATCAAAAATCATCATGGAATCAACATCACATTTCAAATATACATATATTTATTTAGAAAAATAGTTATTAATCTCCATAAGTATCATATAATAACATAAAAGACATGAAATTATCATAAGCATGCATATTAACTTGAGGACTTTAAAGAAAAGGTAAAATGCCTAATAGGGAACTTTATGAATGAAAGGATGCTCATAAATCAACTCTTATACCTAGAAAACTTAAGAGAAATGGAATTGAATCCTTTGGGGAAGAAATCTTGGAAACCCTAGCCATGTTCTTGGTAACGATCCATAAGTTTGAGGTTGAGGCTAAGGCAAAAGTTAAAAATTTGGTCACTCGAATGAAAGTACGATACCTAAGTATAGATTGTGGTTTAGTTCACGAAAAATACAAAGTCCTCATAGATAAGGGGTTTTGATTTGCAAAAAATTCAAATTCTGAAAGTAAAGTACGAGAATAGTCTACGGGTCATGAAGTACTCTATGGGTCGTAAAAATGGGTCGTAGATTAGGGCTTGGGAATTGGAAATTTTGGTTAAGCAGAGAAGGGATATACGAAGGGTTTTATGGACTATGGTAAACTTTATGGCCCGTGGTAAACTCTACAGACTGTAGAAAGGTTCGTCATTTCAGAGCTTGGTGGGATAGTTTCTAGATCTTGATTTACGATATGCAGGACGAGCTGTGCAACCAATTATGGCGTGTAATACGGCTTTCGTGGATTGATCTGCTAATTTTTATGGATGGTAAGTTTTACCTTTTCTATACCCTTAAGCCTTTAACAATCTTACCTAGCCCCTCCATGACCCCTCATGCAAGTCCAAGCCCCTTTCTCATCCATTACCCCTCATGCAAGTCCAAGCACCTTTCTCATCAAGTCAAGTGCAAACTATCCAATGGACCACATTCTAGTATGATTTTGTATATGTGTCCACTTTTAACGATTATATTTTTTATCACATACCAAATAATATACTAGATAACCTACGAAATGAAAGCTCTTTGAACAATCTGTCCAACGCCACTGATTTGACCTCATTTTGAGTTTGGACCAAAAGGTTATGCCCATTTTAGTGAAGCACTATCAGGATGCCTGCACATATGACCCACACTATGGGCAGTAATGTTTTTGATAGTTGTGGATGGCCTTCTTAGAAGGTTTCATCCATGCATCCTTTTTAAATTTTAAGTAGGGGCTTTTGGGTTATTTCCTCCATATATTTTTCAACATCCTAAGGTATGTTTTGACCCTTTTACCCTCTCATACCTATACTAATATATGCAAAAATTGTAGGTATTTGTTTTAGTCTATACAATGAGTTAACAAGTCTGCACACCTTCTTTTTATTTCCAGAAACTATAAACCATTCTAGGTGTTCCATATAGACTTTTTTCTCTAAATCTCCATTTTAGAAAGCTATTTTGACATCCAATTGATGAATTCCTAGATCGTACATTGCAGCTAATGCTATTAACATTCGAATTGGCATAATTCGAGTTACCGGTGAGAATGTATCAAAGTAGTCAAGACTTTCACATTGTCTAAATCCTTTAATAACAAGCCTCGCTTTATATTTGTCAATAGTGCCATCAGCTTTCATTTTCTTTTTGAAAATTTATTTATTCCCTAGAGGTTTATTTATAGGAGGAAGATCAACCAATTCCCATGCACGATTATTCAATATGGATTCAATTCACTATTGACTGTCTCTTTCCAATATTGTGCTTCTGAAGAAGTCATAGCTTCATTGAAGGTTTTAAGCTCGAGGCTCATTTTCTAACAAAAATGTTACAAAATTTGGTCCAAAGGAAGTAGAGGTCCTTTGACATTTGCTACACCTTGGATTTTCCTCATTATGATCACTCTCTTTTATTTCTTCTCATAGTCATTTAGTTCCTTCATTAGTTAATTCATATTCCTTCTTATATAGGTATACTATTTCAAAGAATCAGCATTATTTGATTTAATTACTGTATTAGTATGAATGTCAAGATTTTCTGATCTATGCACCAGAAATTGATATGCTTTACTATTTATAGCATATCCTATGAATACACAATCAATCATCTTAGGTCCTATTTTTGTCCTTTTAGATTTAGGAATGTGGACCTTATCCAAACACTCCAACACTTTCAAGTATTCAAGTTTTGGCTTTCTCCCTTTCCATTTTTCATATGAAATAGATTGTGTTTTACTATGAAAAATTCGATTAAGTATTCGACTAGCCGTAAGGATAGCTTTCCCTCACAATTTATGGGGAAAACCATAACTAATTAGCATAGCGTACATCATCTCCTTAAGTGTTTGATTTTTTCTTTCAGCAATTCCATTGGATTATGGTGAGTAAGGGTTTGTTGTTTGATGAATAATGTCATATTTCAAATATATTTTCTCAAAGGGAGATTCATATTCTCCACCTCTATCACTCCTGATTATTTTAATCTTTTTGTTAAGTTGTGTTTCAACTTCACTTTTGTACTGTTTGAATGTTTCAATTGTCTCATCTTTACTACTAAGTAAATAAACATAGAAGTATCATGTATAGTCATTAATAAATGTTACAAAATACTTCTTTCCACCACGAGATGGTATTGACTTCAT
>JAOTQJ010141331.1:0-37758 GCA_025642045.1 Solanum sejunctum
AATTCACAAATCAAATATCGCTATATGATAATTACCCAATTCAAAATATATCAATCAAAGCCTACACAAATTATTCTTGACACCTCACACAAGAAGTACAAGATTCTATATACTTAACAAAGGTTAAGAAATTCACTTGCTTTAATAATTTTGAATGCTCACTGCGGGACTTTGGTCTTTCTCTTTCGAATGAAATTCGTAGCACTACAATCATGAAACATAAGGTGTGAAAATCCTCAACGGATTGGAATTCGTCTATAAACAGCTTGGAATGTTTGTCCACCATCGCGTGCTACCCTTTTGTCCTTCTTCTGTTACAGCACTAAGGAGCTTTACAACCTGATCAGCTTCAAGTTTTTCATTCGTAAGTGCCTCAAACAATAGATGTTCTTCTAAGCACGATTTCGTCCACTCTCCAAGCTCCTCAACATCTGTTATTGTATATATAATTCCATTAACTGCAAGCACATATGCATACTCGTCCAGCAAGAATGGATAATAATAATGATTCTTCTCTCTAAACTGTAAAACAATAAGAATGGCGCACTAGATCATCGTCTAGAACCGTCAATCCAGAATATCGTCGTCTCCTGCTTCGTCAATCCAGTTCACAACGGAGCATGAGGCTTCCCCGAGTAGATCTATTTCTGCAAGGAACTGGCAGAAAACAGTTTCTTCTTCTTAGAAGAAGACTATATGCGCTGGCCGAGGAATCGTCCAGGTTTATTTCGTTGTAGTGTGCACAAGAAAATGGATGTTCAATGAAGTAGTATCCAAATGACATAGAATTGATCCGATTGTATATGAGGAGATTAGTGATGACGAATTTGCAAGTGTGAATTATTTGGTTGATTGTCTCTGGAAAATCTCTGTTTCTTGCACCATATGGACATATGGTTTTGGTGCTGCATTATATGTGATAAGATCGAGTGGACTTATCGTCCCTAAGATAGTCTTACATGACCATCTGTCAACATCATTTCTGCTTCTGTTCCTTCAGCTTTGCCCGATGTAATGCTCTCTTATCCATCGCAACACGTTGTAAATTGCCCAAAAGTGATTATTAAGGTTGATTGATTAAAAGATAACACCTATTACACTAATTTATTCCCAAGTATATGTACCCATTAGTATAGGATGTTAACTAAATTAATATTTAGTCCACTAATTAAATCAATTATCCAGATTTATTCGTAAATTAAATAGTCATAGTTACTGAATAGTCCAAAATACCCATTTAAAGTATTTTCAAAATACTTCTTGTAGAAAATCAAGAGCACTAATTTTCAAAAGGACCTGACGGGTCATTTTGTCTCTTTCTTCTAAAAAATAAAGCGAAACAAAGTGCATGTCAAAGAAGCAGCCTTGAGACTTTTATTTATTATTTTGTTGTTGCTACTCTTAGATTTTCTGATTTAATATTTAGTGTGATGTGTTTTTTTAATTTTTGGGATGTAATAATTTAGACTTGAGCTACTTTATTGATTTCTTTAGACTTGAAATTATTTTTAAAGTTTCTTTATATTTTGGTTAGAATTGTTAGATTTTGCATGAGTTAGGATGTTAAGTATTGTTTCGCCCACAATGGGGTTTGTGTGTGTACTGGTCAAGGTGGTTTGGGTCGTCACATCAATAGTTTAACACAATATTATTATTCTTAGCTTCTGCGTATTCAGTAATCTATCTTATAACATGTTAAATCAAGAGTTACTTGGGATCAGTAGTGATTTTGATTGCAAGTCATACCCAAGGTGTAGACTTAGGGCATGAAATTTTATAGCATATGGAGAGTTCCAACACAAATTCAAAAGTGAACCTAAAATTTTAAAGTTTATAATTCTCATAAAGATCTTAAGATAATTTTGCATAATAATAATTATATTCACAGTCAAACAAAACATTAACAAATAATTAGTGAATTTTTAAAATTCACGTGAGCCCATAACTACCACAATAGATTTATCCTTATATACCAAATTAGGGTGAAAGAAGTAAAAGAATCGAATTAGAAAACTCTATTTTTTTAAAATAAGATAAATATTCACTAATATTTTATTATAGTAATAAAAAGTATTCTTTTATACCTTAAACATGTCTTAATTTTGACTTTCAACAACAAGGACATGTGCAAAATTCTAGGTCACAATGTGGTTTATATCCACAAGAACATCTACCAAGATGAATATTGTCTCTCTTAAAGAAAACATTCCTCCTTATTTCTTTTTTCACATACACAAATTCCATTGGAATAAAGAATAGTTCCATATTCATAAGATGCAGAACTACAATCTTTTATTATTTTTCACATTTGAGATTCTCCAAATGCCAAATATGGTTGTGAACCTATATCAAAATCAAATCAAATATTAATATCAGCAGCTCAAATAAATTCATTAATGATACTAGAAATTAAACATATATAGTTTCCTCAAGTTACTGCAACTCTATTTATAATAAAATTCAATCAATTAATATTGATATGATCATATGAGCATAGCCGAACTGCAAATGAATAGCAAATGAAAATATATATATTTTCTATATTGCATTTTCTATGTCAAAATTTAGTTGGGCACTAATTAATTAATTTTTTTAAAAATATTTCACAATATTTGTACGGCTATATCAACTTTGGCTATGGTAATTATCTTGGTGGAGTCATATAGTCAACCATAATATCTAAATTTATCCTTAAATTATAAAATTATTATTTTATATATACCTTGTAATAATTCAATGCATACAATACTTAGACATAAAATAGATTTATATGTACCTTGAAATAATTAATAAATATTAAAATATATCTTTACATGTGTCCCACTAAATTAAGTGAATCTGGTCCATTTTTCTATGATGAAAAAACTTTTCGTTCGAAATTTGAGACAAAAGGCAAAAATATGAATAAATAGATAAACATATGTCAAATATAATATAAATCACAAACATTAACCTTATATATATATGCACTAGGCATATGGCATATGTGTATGTGTATGTGTCTAAAAAAACTATTTATTGAAGAAAATAAATTATAGGGATAGGGGGATATCGTAGGAGGAGATAAGAATAAAAAAACTTCACTGAGAAAACTAAGCACACAAAGAAGAATGAACACAATGGATAATTTCTTCTTCATCATCTTTACAACTTCACTATATTTTAAATTTCAGTGATAATTTTTTTATTTTGTATTGTGATTCACAACACAAATCCTGATAATATATATATAGGACAAATGTGGTATGTCAACTTTGCAGGTGAATACAATTAATAAATTTATAAATCTAGTCAGCTAGTCAACTATTCTTTGAAAGTTGGAAAGAAAATTAATTAGATTTTGACTTATAATTTAGAGCTTAAATATAAATTAGATTTATGAAAATATTAAATGTAAAATATTATAATTGAAATCGAAATTGTGGACCAAGATATGTTGTTTTCTGTCCTCTTGAATATTATAAGCATACTGATAGATAATCATTACAATCCTAAATTGGATCATGATGATGTCTACCAAAACTCGCAATAGGTAAGCCAAACTTCGAATAACAAGTGATAAATAATATAGAATATGACTACAGAAAAGCAATAATAATAGAAAAGAGAAGCCTATAACATATATATGAATAAAATGATTAAAAAAATATATAACAAGGGCTCAAAAAAGACCTACAAAATGTATATGTTTAGAACTAAACTCTGAAAATGATTTCACCGGTACAAGAGCGGCAAAAGTATAACAATATGATTATATAAATAATAGGTCAACCAAATAAAAATACAAAATAAATAGTATAAAAAAGGAAGCAACAAGTTTTTGACTGCCAAGAGCTCATACAATCAAACCAGAAATGGCCTTATGTCATGACCGTATTTTCTCAAGTCCTAATGTCACCTGCCATAACCTACCAATAGATAAGTGAAATGCCCCAAAAATATGCCTCGAAAATGCCCATAATTGTAATTTCGATATATCTCAAAGCCCGTGCGTTATATCAAAAGTTCGACTTCATATTCTTGATCAGGAGACAAAATTGAGATAGAAACACATACAATTCGTAT
Source organism: Solanum sejunctum (assembly GCA_025642045.1). Classification (NCBI taxonomy): domain Eukaryota; kingdom Viridiplantae; phylum Streptophyta; class Magnoliopsida; order Solanales; family Solanaceae; genus Solanum; species Solanum sejunctum. The sequence goes on from JAOTQJ010141331.1 coordinate 4,066, forward strand.
TTTAGGAGATCCATAGCGAAAAAATAATTTTCGCAAAAATTTTTCAAAAACAGTGTGGGTCGGAGTAGTATTTGCACTTCCTTGATTTTTCAGTTTCGGCCCTAAGATATTGGGGTCTTTCCTCCATGTCCACCTATGCGAAAAACATCTATACTTTGTCATTTTTTAGTTTTATATCACTCAAGACACTCTCTAAACCCTCTCTAACACTTAACCAAATATTTCATCTAAATTCAAGTGTCTCAAGCTTAATTTCGGATCTCAAGAACTCCATTTAAGTTTCAAGTCTCCTTCAAGTCTACATCAGAAAATTCAAGTTTGAGGTATTTGGGTTTCAACCATTAGGTCCTTTCACCCATGGTGCCCAATCTTCCTATTTTATGAAAATTACATGTTTTCTAGTTGTATTATCAAGGGTATCTTTTATTATGGATTATAACCATAAAATATGTTGGGATTTTATGAAATATTGATTAAATATGCATGTCTATCTATCTCAAGCTTATCCTATGAGTTGATTTTTTCTATTGAGACTATGTATGTTTTGAGTTATGAAACTGTGATCTATTATGAGATTTGATGATGGATTTCAAGGTATCTCACATAAGGATTTTGCAATATGTTGGTGGGTTGATTTGTATTGAGTTTTCTCACATGATTTTACTCTTGAATTATATGATTTTGAACAAGTATTAAATACCCACCAAGTGTTTGATAAAATGTATTGACAAGAACTCTCAACTTTTCCTATGACTTTTGCATGATCTTTTTACAAGTCTCGATTATTGATGAGTTATTCAGTTCTTATGCTAAGGATTATGCTCTTGTGAATTATAAAGCCTACTAGAATGGGTTATGAACTATGTTATATGCCTTAGCCTCTAGTACAAGGTCAAATTTCTGCATGAAGGGGTTATGAACTATGTTGTTCACCTTACCCTCATGTATAATTTGATGTTATGCAATATCTTATACTCATATGAAGGGGTTATAAACTACGTGCTACGCCTCACCCTCATATGTGATTCAATATTATGTACTCACATGTAGCGGTTATGAACTATGTGGTATGCGTCGCCTTCATGTGCTATCCAATATGTTCCATTATCTCATGCTTACATGTAGGGATTATGACTTATGCTACTCCTCTACCCTCATGTACCACCCATTACTTTGTAGAAGGGGTTATGACCTATGTTATATCCCTCACCTTCTAGTATAAGGTAGTTGGATGATCTATTTATGTTACTTTATGGTGTTAAACAAGATATGCAAGTATGATTATTCTTAAGCATGTTTCATCCTATGCATTGATTACACATGGCATATTGAGCTTATGTTCATTGATTCTGATTAAGCATCTTGTATTATGGCTTATGATTCTTATTGTATTGTATCCCACATACTTAGTATATTCAAATATACTATTGCATACTTTATGCCTATATGATATTACCATGTAGGGACCAGAGCTCCATTTGATCATCCTCCATCTCCACGTGGCTAGTTGGTTCTTGTAAAGAAGCTAGTTGGTGAGTCCTCAAGTCTGAGGGTGATTGTTATTCTCATTCATGCTTTATAGATTCTTACTCTTATGTTGGATACTTGTTAAATTAGGGTGAGCCCGGAAAGGGTCTTGGCCCCCGCTCCAATCTATGTTAGAGGTGTTGTTGGATATTATGTCATGGTTTGATTATGTTATGGAAGTTTGACACTTCTTACTCTATTATTAGTATGAATTGTTTCCCTTAGTCCCTTTCCCTTTTCATTTATTTGACTCTTGTGTTTGTTTAATTTGCTTCTGTAACCAAGGATGTGTACACGATATGCTAAGAGGCTTGTTTGGGTTATCTTCGAGCTTTCCATTCGTCGTGTCATGTCTAAGCCATAGGTCATGACAAACTTGGTATTAGAGCACTAGGTTGTTAATGGTCCTTATAAATCCAACACACCACATTAATTAGAGTCTTATTTATGGTTGTGAAATGCGCCATAACTATGAATGGGAAGTTATGAGGTATTTTAGGAAATGTTTCATTTCTTCATGGTCGATATCATGATTTACGTGTAACTATAAGGCTTTTCCCTAACGAATGATCTTTGCACTCTTAGATCATGCTACTACAAAGAGGAAAACCAAGGAGACCCCATGCACTCGAGGCAACCAGATTACCCCGCTTCTTGAGCTCCTCAAGATATAAAGGCTACCAAAGTTGAGTTCTGAAATGCCATTACTATGTTGGACCATGCAATGACCAACCAATTGAATCAAAGGTCTCAAGCTTCTCATACTCATACTCCAGCCTCAAGAGTGAGGGACTTCACTAGGATGAACCCTTCGAAGTTCCATGGGTCCAAGGCAGAAGAAAACCTCCAAGAGTTCATAGATGAAGTGTACAAGGTGATATCCATCGTGGGTGTAAGTTCGGAGAAAAATGAGGATCTAGTGGCTCATCAACTAAAAGGTGTGGCTCAAATTTAGTTTGTGCAATAGAAGATGGAGAAGGAAAATCATGATGCTATTCCTTGGGAGGAGTTCAAAGCCGCCTTCCTCAATAGGTTCTTCCTTATAGAGTTGAGAGAGGCTAAAAAAATTGAATGTATGTACCTCAAGCAAGGTTCCATGAGTGTGAGGGATGTATTTCATTATTTGTGTAACCTACTCCTTTCATTATGGTGTTGTCTTTGGTGATTATTTACATGTCATATGCTATATCTACAGTCCTCCAGTTCCAATATTATGACCACCAAAAGAATCATATCAAAAGTAATTAAAATATAAAGTATATTGGTTATTGGTGGGTGGTAACCCGAGGGGTGGAAGAATCACCTAGCCAGGGTCGATCCTATCACAGGGGGTAGCCTAAGGGATTAAAGGAAAAGCCTAGCCAAGGTCGATCCCGGTATAGATTTATCACTGATCAGCTGGTCATTTGTATTACATATTGAGCATAGATTATATAGTAAATGTAAAGTAATAAAAAGAACATCAAGTACATGATCATAACTAAGGGGTGGTCTCTTATCCTACACCAGTGCATAGTTTCATTTGAGTTATTACTTCATATACAGTATTTCCAAGCTTACATATTCAGTACACTATCTCATACTAACTTCTCTTATGGGGGACCTGTATTTCATACTGCAGGTATAGGTGTTAGTAGATCTCCCTAGTAGGTGTACAGGATATTCAGTTGTTATTACCAAGCTCCAGGTTGCTTCGGAACTTTGAGTGTATAGAGCTTATACTTTTGCGTTATATAGTTAGTCGAGGCAGGGCCTATCCTGACCCTTATTAGATTTTTTTTATCTAAAGGCTCTATAGACTATGTAAATTAAAGTGTGGTTATGTCTCGTATCTTAGACATCGTGACCCCAACGGCCTAGCAATATATATTTCCTTTTGGCTTATTATTACTGTTTACGTACTTAAAGGCATGTTGAGTGTAGAATTCTCTTATAATATGTATAGAAAGCGCATAGATGCAGGTTGGTTCCCCCGAGCCTTATCGGCAATGGATGTCAATCTGCCTTAATGGGATTTTGAGTGTGACAGAAGTGGTATCAGAGCGGATCATCCTAGGGTGTATACAAACCCATGTCTATGTAGAGTCTTATTTATCGATGTGTTGTGTACCACATTTATAAGTAGGAGGCTACGTGGCATTTAGGAGTGGTTACTTTCTTTTCGTTCTTTAGATCGTGCCATGGAGCTAAGTGTAATAGATGGATTGTGTCTAACCCAAAAATTATTTTGTACAATAAGTATGCCAGAAACCAGGAAAAACAAAGGTAAAGAAAAGGGAGTAGAAGTGGTGGTTGGCATACCCAGTCAGGTGAGACAATGAAATAAGGTTCAAGAGGAGTCTCTGTCACAGACATCTCTAACTCCTCCAGCTCCTGATGAACCCAAAAGTAGTGAAATTCCCCCAGAACTACCTATATGCTACCATGTAGGATCTGAAAAACGCAGTCCAACTATTGACTCGTATAGTTGTTGGCCAAGGTCAGAGGCAGGAAGGTCCAGTCATAGGTACAGAAGGTGAGAATAGGGTAGCTGGCATGAGGATATGTGATTTCTTAATTTGGACCCTCCATCCTTCACTGGGTCAGATCCTAATAAAGATCCCCAAGACTTTATTGATCAGATTCAACACACTTTAGATGTTATTCATATGAGTGGTACAGAAGCTGTTGAGTGAGCGACGTATAAGTTAAAGGGTGTGGTTATATTGTGGTATGAAGCTTGAAAGCAATCTAGGGGTATAGATGCACCCCCAACTACCTGGAAGGACTTCAAAAAGGTATTTCTTGACCATTACTTACCATTAGAGATCCGAGAGGCCCGTGCAGATCAGTTCATGAATCTCCACCAAGGAAATATGAGCATGAGGGAGTATAGCCTTCAATTTAATTCCCTGGCCAGGTATGCTCCTAATGTACTTGCTACTATGGCAGCTAGAGTTCATCGATATGTGGATAGATTAGATACGTATCTGGTCAGAGACTGTACCATTGATTTCTTGAACAAAGAAATGGATATAACGAGAATGCAAGCTTTTGCATGAAAATTAGAGGATCAGAGATAAAAGAGAAGGACACAAGAGTTAGAAAGGGCGCAGTCCAAGAAGGCCAGGTCTACAGGGTAGTTTACACCACCCCAAGGTGAGCTTGGGCCTGGGGTTTTTAATAGACCACCTAGGCCATCATCCTTCTGCTCTATAACCAGTGCTCCATCACAACTTCACGGGTTTAGAAGAAATCAGTTAGGTCCTTTAAGTGACGGGCAAGGCGCCCGGACAGTGGGATATTCGGTAGGCCAACAAATGACCCTACATAGCCTTGTAAACAATGGAAAGAGTCATTTAGGTATATGTTATGTTGGGACAGACGCTTGTTATTAGTATGGTGAGCCAAGGCATATGATGAGAGATTGCTCGAGGAGACGTATGAGTGATATAACACAACCTACTAGATTAGCTATTGCATCATTTTCATAAGTTCCTTTATTAGGTAGGGGTCAACAAGCACCTATGGGTCCTGGTAGAGGTGTTAGAGAGGCATCTAGCTCTAGCGGAGTCCAGAGTCGCACTTATGCTCTAGAGAGTCGACAAAATTTGGAAGCTTCACCCGATGTGGTCACAGGTATATCGTCCATCTTTTCACATAATGTATATGGATTAATTTACCTTGGTTCTATACTATCACACACTACCCTACTAGTTGCTGGGAAGCTTAAGAGAACACCCAAATTATTGAACAAACGATTTGAAGTGTTCACACTAACCGGTGAATCTATTATGGCTAGAAGGGTTTATTATGATTGTGTAGTAATTGTTTGTGACCGTGACACATTGCCTGACCTTATTGAGCTAGAAATGGTAGAATTTGATGTTATAATAGGTATGGATTAGTTAGCTTCTTGCTATGCCATCTTGGATTGCCAAACTAAGAGAGCGTACTTCCACTTTTCAAATGAGGCAGTTCTTGAATAGGAAGGCAATATTGGGGCGCCAAAGGGTAAGTTTATCTCTTATTTTAAGGAAAGAAAGATGATATCTAAGGGGTATATATGGCATTTAGTTAGAGTAAGGGATATGGATGTAGAATAGCCAACTCTTTAATCAGTTCCGGTAGTGAATGAATTCATTGATGTGTTCCCTGAAGAACTTCCTGGCTTACCTCCAGAACGAGAAGTAGATTTTGGTATTGACTTACTTCCAGGATCTCAAACTATTTCTATCCCTCCATATAGAATAGCCCCAGAAGAATTGAGTGAATTAAAAGAGCAGTTAAAAGACTTATTGGAGAAGAGTTTTATAAGACCTAGTGTGTCCCCTTGGGGCTCACCAGTGTTATTTGTAAGCAAAAAGGATGGCACCTTGAGAATGTGTATCGATTATCGATAATTGAATAAGCTGACAATAAGAATAAATACCCCCTCCCTAGGATTGATAATTTATATGATCAATTACAGGGTGCCAAATGCTTTTCAAAAATTAATTTGAGATCAGGGTATCACCAAGTGAGGGTGAAGGAGGAAGATATACCTAAGATTGCTTTCATAACATGCTATGGTTACTTTGAATTTCTTGTTATGTCATTTGGGCTAACAAATGCATCAGTAGTTTTTATATATCTAATGAATAGGATAGTCAAGCCATTCTTAGATGTGTCCGTGATAGTATTTATAGATGACATTTTAGTATATTTAAGATCAAAAGAAGACCACACAAAACACTTACGAGAAGTGTTACAGGTTCTTCATGATAGACAATTGTATGCCAAATTTTCTAAATGTGAATTTTAGCAAAACTCAGTGGTATTCTTGGGTCATATTGCATCTGATGAGGGAATAAAGGTTGATTCACAAAAGATAGAGGCTGTGAAAGATTGGCCAAGGCCAATGACACCTACGAAAGTTCAGAGCTTTCTAGGGTTGGCAGGTTATTACAGAAGGTTTGTTAAAAGTTTTTCTTCTTTTTATGCACCACTAAAAAAGTTGGCACATTAGGCAATCAAGTTTTAATGGAATGATGCATGTGAAAGGAGCTTTTGGGAGCTAAAAAATAAGCTAACTTCTGCACCTGTGCTAGTACTTCCAGAAGGCACCGAGGGTTATGCAGTGTATTACAATGCTTTAGAAGTTGGATTAGGATGTGTACTGACACAGTATGGTAGGGTAACTGCTTATGCATCTAGACAACTATGACCACATGAGAAAAACTATCCAACATATAATCTTAAGCTAGCAGCGATTGTGTTTGCTCTGAAAATATGGTGCCACTATTTATATGGGGTTCTCGTTGACATATATACTGATCATAAGAGCCTGCAATACATATTTAAGCAGAAAGACCTAAACTTAAGACAACGAAGATGGCTAGAGCTAATAAAAGATTATGACGTTGATATACATTACCACCCGAGAAAAGCAAATGTGGTAGTCGATGCTTTGAGTCTTAAGGCAATCATGAATACTGGTGACTAGGCCATGGTAAGTCAAGGAATGGCAAAAGATCTATGACAACTAGTTAATTTAGGAGTTTGCCTTCTTGAAAATTCAAAGGAAGGGGTTGTTATGCATAATGCTGCGGAGTCTTTGTTAGTAATGGAGTTGAAAGAAAAAACTAGCTCGAAGATCCTGTTCTACGACAACTTAAGGAAAAAGTGAGTTAGGGTACGATAAAAGGCTTTGACCTTACACAAAATGAAGTACTTTATAGCCAAAATAGATTATGTATGCCTGATATTAATGGATTAAGAAAAAGGATAATGGAAGAAGCCCATCACTCTCGATATTCCATACATCCAGGATCAACTAAGATGTACTATGACCTGAAGGGAATGTTTTGGTAGGAAGGCATAAAGAAGGACCTTGCAGAATTTGTGGCTCAATATCCAAATTGCCAACAAGTGAAAGTAAAACACCAAATGCTAGGAAGTTATATGTAGTGTATAGAGCTTCCAACATAAAAGTGGGATATGATCAATATGGATTTTGTTATCGGGTTGCCTCCCTTATTTTAGAAGTTTGACTCCATATAGGTAATAGTTGACAAACTCACAAAGTCAGCACACTTCTTGCCAGTCAGGTGTGATTATATAGTTGAAGAGTATGCCAAGCTATACCTTAAAAAGATAGTCAGGCTACATAGATCCCAATCTCTATTATATTTGATAGGGGGCTCAATTCACTGTAAAGTTTTGAAAGTCCTTCCAAAGGAGTTTAGGGACACAAGTGAATTTGAGTACAGCATTTCACCCTCAAACAGATGGTCAAGCAGAACGCACCATTCAGATACTTGAAGATATGTTGCAAGCTTGTGCATTAAACTTTAAAGGTAGTTGGGTGGACCATTTGTCACTTATTGAATTGCCTATAATAATAGCTACCACTGAAATATCAAGATGGCACCTTATGAAGCTTTGTATGGAAGGAAATGTAGGTCGCCAATTGGTTGGTTTGACGTGGGTGAAACCACACTTCTTGGGCTAGATCTAGTACAACAAACCATGGAAAAGTTAAGGTAATACAACAGTGGCTAAAAATAGCCCAAAGTTATCACAAATCATATGTGGATGCTAGAAGGAGAGGACTAGAATTTTCAGTTGGGGATTGGGTATTTTTAAAGGTGTCTCCAATGAAAGGGGTTATGAGATTTGGTAAAAAAAAGAAAACTGAGCCCACATTATGTAGGGCCATATAAATTATTAAGAGATTCGGGCAGGTTGCATATGAACTAGAGCTACCCCAGGAGCTTTCAATATGTAGTCAAGATTCTAAGACAATGTATGCCAAAGATACCTATTAAAAAGGGCTCAAAACAGCCCCTTAAGTCATTTCACTTGAAACAATTTTTCAACTTTACTAAAGACTTTTGTTTTCTCTTTGTTTCGCTTCACAAGGCAGCTAATACAACCCTCTAAGGTTATTAAAGGAAACCTGAATCTTGAAGTCTAAGGTAAGTAGAAATATCCATATATTTTTATACTTATCCCATGACAAATAAGAAATATATGCTAGTTATGCTTGCTGAAATTGTTGGACAGCATGTGTTCCAAAAGTTGTAATACATTTTTCTTAGTTATTTGGAAGATTTACTCTTTTTGGTTGGATTGATTATGAAGGGAGGTACTATTCATAATGATTATTGGTTCTATAATGACGTAAAAAGGTTGCTGCACCATTTTTACAGTCCATGAAAGTAAGTTCTTGTGTGATATCGTAATTATGTTGGTAATAAGAACTTGTGGGCTGATTGATTGAGGACTCTGGTCTCACGTCCTCCACCTATTTTTTGGAATATTTTTGAACTATATTAGGACTAGTTTTATGTGTATATAGGGTTGTAACAGTTTGGTTAAAGTTGGAACAAGTTTGGAATTATCGACGTCAAAATATAACGAAGGGAGGTAACGTTATGCCGCCTAATTGTATGTTTCATAGAATTGTCATGTGTTGTAATTTGTGGACTACTGTAAGACTGTTATGGTACTAAAATAGGCTCCATATGATATTTATATGAGAATATGTACTAGAAAATATGATTAGGGGTGGAAAGATTAAAAGAATATGCTCGGGTTTATAATTGTCTGCTTGTTGTCCGTATGTTGCTTTTTTATGAGATTGGGCTACCAAGATGCATCTATTGGCTGCTAATGCTAGTTTTATTATCTACTATGTTGTAGATAAATATTTGGAGGAAGAGAAGGTTATCTCGAGGTAATAACGAGGTTATACAACGAGGTATATAAGGCTACTTGATTTTGTATTACTTGGCATGAAACCTAGGCTCTTCCTTGGTACATAGAGGCTATTATCTACTCCAACATAACAAACATCCATATCTCCACTCTTTCACATGTTGATGTACTCCCATAAATAGCCACTTGCAGCCTTACATACGCACTTGGATACAATGGCACATGAGTTCGTTCTACTAAATAAAGTTCATCTGTTGTTCTACTTCCTATGCATTTCATTATTTGTGTAACCTACTCCTTTCATTATGGTGTTGTCTTTTGTGATTATTTACATGTCATATGCTATATCTACAGTCCTCCAGTTCCAATATTATGACCATCAAAAGAATCATCTCAAAAGTAATTGAAAGATAAAGTAAAGTATATTGCTTATTGATAGGGGGTAACCTGGGGGGTGATAGAATCACCTTGCCAGGGTCGATCCTATCACAGGGGGTAGCCCAAGGGGTTAAAGGAAAAGCCCTAGACAGGGTCAATCCCAACATAGATTTATCACTGATTAGCTGGTCATTTGTATTACATGTTGTGCACGGATTATACAGTAAAGGTAAAGTAATAAAAAGAACATAAAGTACATGATCACATAGTATAACTAAGGGGTGGTCTCTTATCCTACACTAGTGCATAGTTTCATTTGAGTTATTACTTCATACACAGTATTTCTTGCCTTATATATTCAGTATATTATCTCATACTAATGTCCCTTATGGGGGACTTGCATTTCTTGTCGCAGGTATAGGTGTTAGTATATTTCCCCAGTAGGAGCACAGGATATTAAGCTGTTGTTACCAAGCTCCAAGTTGCTTCAGAGCTTTGTGTGTTTAGAGCTTGTATTTTTGTGTTGTATAGTTAGTTGAGGCAGGGCCTGTCCTGACCCTTATCAAATACTTTTTCTTTTTTTATAGGCTTTGTAGACTATGTAAATTAAAGTATGATCATATCTCGTATCTTAAACACCATGGCCCCAATGGCCTAACCATATGCATTTCCTTTTGGCTTATTATTACTGTTTACTTTCTTAAAGGTATGTTGAGTGTAGAAATATCTTATAATATATATAGAAAGTGCATAAATATAGGTTAGCTCTTCCAGGCCTTATCGGCAACGGGTGTCAGTTTGCCTTAATGAGATTTTGGGTGTGACACCAAAAATGTGAGAAACATCATCATGGCAAATGCTTGGAAGATTCAAATATGTGTTATGGGTGTGGAAGAGTAGGCCATAAGCTTATTAATTGCCCTTATGTTCGAAACAAAGGCAAGGTGGTCGTCCTCAAGGTCAAGGTAGTCATGTTGATCAAGGGGCTCAAAGAGGCCAACAAGGGGGTACTCTATGACATAATTAGTTATATGCTCTTTAAGGGAGGCAAGGAGGGGATGAGGTGCCTGATGTTGTTACCAGTATATTAAAGGTCTTTGATTTTAATGTGCATTCTTTGATAAATCCAGGAGCGACTATTCTTTCCTTATTTTTTTTTTTGTTGCTAGTAAGTTTCATGTGTGTTCAGAATTGTTATGTGAACCCTTTTGGTGTCTACCCCCATAAGTGAGTCTATTATTGCTAGAAAAGTCTATAGGGGTTGCCCCATTAGCATGAAGTCTTATCTTGTGATATTGTTGAGCTTTGCATGGTGGGTTTGGAGGTCTTAAGGTGGTTTGATTACATACATATCATGCTTTCTTTGATGATAGAACTCGTAGAGTTAGTTTTCAATTCCCTAATAAATCTGTACTTGAGTGCGAAGTTGTGACATGGTAGTTGAGGATAGACTCACTTCTTGTCTTGAGGCCCAGATTAATCTCGTAAGGCTTAGGGGATGTTGAATCTAAATTCCTTCCTATTGAGTTGGTTCCAGTAGCCAATAAGTTTCTTGATGTCCTTTTTGATATTTTGAATTTGTGGTATTGTTTTTTGCTTGACCAGTGCCCCGACTATGTGTGTAGATCTCATGAATAAGGTCTCTAAACCCTACCTTGATAGGTGTGTGGTAGTTTTGTAGATGGTATATTGATTTCTTTCCGGAGTGAAGAAGAGTTTGTGAGTCATTTGTGGATGGCAAGTCTTGAGGATGAGAGGTTGTTTGTTAACTATGATAAATGTGAAACTTGGGTAACAAAAAGGTGGTTAGAGAAGTACACTGGTTGGTTAGGTTGGAAATAAGGTCGGATGAAGTTGAGAATGGTAGGACAGTAGTTATGATGGTTTCAAATCTTCTTCGATTGATGAGGTCAAGTTAAAGCAAGACCTTGACCCCGCCTTGATAGAGTTGAATGCGTTGGTGGAAGATGGTGAAGTGGAGGTTTCCTCCCAAGGGGGAGATGGTGTTCTTAGGTACTAAGGTAAGCTATGCGTATTTGTGTTGATGATTGGGTTTACGTGAAAGTACCACCAATGAAGGGTATGATCTGGTTTGGAAGAAAGAGAATTAAGTCTAAGGCTTGTGGATCCTTATAGAGTGTTGAGGGGAATTAGTAAAGTTTCTTATGGATAGGAATTGCCTAGGGAAATGGATATGGTTCATTCGGTCTTTCGTATATCTATATTGAGGAGATATGTTGGTGACCTAAGTGTTATAGAACTTTTTGAGGTTGTGGGTGTTGTAAATGATGAGTTGACCTATGAGGAGGTACTAGTGAAGATATTGGATAGACATGTGGAAAAGTTGAGAAATAAATATGTATCACCCGTCAAGAGTGCTTGAAGGAATTGACAAGTCGAAAGCATCAATTGGGGAGTCGAAACGCAAATGAAGAGGCGATATCCATACCTCTTTCATTCTATTCAAGCTTAATATAGTAAACTAAGTGCTTTCTATGAATTCAAGTCTTAAATTTTAGCCCATATGTTATTTGCATGCATTCATGTTTATGTTGACAAGTTTATGGTGATTTTGACATTCATGTTGATACTTTTTGAAAATGATATTCAAATGTGTTTGTTTCATTCATGTCAGGCTGAAATCTTCATGCTTACTTCTTATATATGTTTCTTTGACATTCGGGGATGAATGTTCCCAAGGAAGAGATATTCAAACGCCCCGAAAATGTGCCTCGAAAATACCCATAATCGTAATTTTGATATATCTCAAAATTCATGCGTGATATCGCAAATTCAACTTGATATTCTTGATCATGAGGAAAAATTGAGTGGGAATGAGTATAACATGGATTTTAGAAAACTTGTCGCAAAAAAAAATTTCGCAAAATTTTTTGAAAATAGTGTGGGTCCGCGATACCTCCGCGACGTGGGCCCATCATGGAGTAGTGTTTGCACTTCCTTGATTTTTCAGTTTTGACCCTAAGATATTGGGGTCTTGGCCCCATGCCCACCTATGCATGAAGACATCTATACTTAGCAATTTTTCAACTCTATATCACTCAAGACACTCTCAAACTCCTCTTTAACACTTAACCAAATATTTCATCCAAATTCAAGTGTCTCAAACTAAATTCTGGATCTCAAGATTGGCAAGATTCAAAAAAAATAACATATAAGGTTATACACTAACTCATGAAAAGTATTTGATTCAAGAAAACAAGTTTATGATGATCATCAACATATAAATATACATGCAATAGATATAATTTTCAAGAAAATAATTAAGAATCATGTATGTAAACTCATTAGACTCTTAATTCCTCTATTACCACCAATGGAGGCACATAGGTGAACAATCTCATGCATTAGTTTAGCCTTACATTCCTGGTGTGAAACTTTTTGACAAACAACATCAAAGAACTCTCCTCAAACACCTTAATTCTTGACTTCTCTTCTCTCCTTTCTAGCCCTAGTCTTTTTCAAGAACATAGAAATGTAGTGATCTGGGTGTTGTTCAATGTTATTAGAGCTTGAGAACTTTGTTTTGGCAAAATTTTGACCAAGTGTCATCTCAAGGGAGACCACATGGCCAATGTGAGGTCACACGAGTTGTGTGGCCTCAAGTAAGACAACACTCGACCTTAAAATTTGGGTGTTGGTTTGGAAGGTGGTGATTTTGATCAAGGCAAGCCACACTTGGACCCTCATGGCCCGTGTGACATCACACGGATCGTGTAGTGGGCCGTGTGGATGGCCTTGGCCTGAAATCCCACTATTTTGGCCAAGTGAGGTCACATGGCCCCTTACACAGCACGTATGATAACTCACCGGCCGTGAGGGTGCCCGTATGGCTTCCAAAGTGAAAAATATTCTAAGTATGGAATCACTATCTCATAAGTTTTTCGTGGAAATTTTTCTCTAAGTGATGGCATATGGACACACCACACGAACCGTATGACTTCACACGGCCCATGAAGTCATCTGTGTGGTGAATGTTCGCTCAAAAATTTAAAGTGTTTGTTCATGGTTCCAACCTTCAAAATTTACCTAAGTAATGGTTCACAGGCACTGTATACGAACCTTGTAGTGTCATACGGCCCATGAACTCATCATTGAAATAGTTTTGGCTAATACTTCCCTCTGTTTTATTAATGGTGTTTTCATAAATTTTGTTTATTCTAATGACTTTTTGGGACTTCCTAAGCTATCTTAAGGTTTCCTAAAGCCCTATACCTTATTTCATGTATTCAAAAACTCACTCCTCACATTTTAAACTCTCTCAAAGGAACTCTTGTGAATTTTCAACTTGGGAGCAAGGGAACCCAATTCTTCTTCAATTTCTTTGGGGCTTTCTTCATCTTGGTAAAGGTATGTGGGTTTTGATCCTTGATTCCTTCCAATCAAGGAGAGCCAAGCATTTTCAAGTAATTTCATCAGTTCTTAGCTTACTTTAAATTGGGGTTTTGAATATTATGATTCCCTAAATTTAAACCATGTATGGGTTATGTTTATTCACTGACTTTAAGTTAATTTACATTATAAAATGATGATTTACCTTAGGTTTATGAAACTATAAATATGTATGTCTCTCTTCAAGGCTTATTTATGCATTGGGAGGTTATATTATGATTTTAAATGTGGATTTAATTATGTTTTCACTTGAATTCCATATTATATTATTGATTTTAGATTGAATCTCAATTATCTATGCTTTTCTCACATCATTCATGGCATTTGCATTCATGACATTGGGCTTTTATAGAAATTATGAAGTGGGTTAAGCCCAATTATGTATTATGATATGATTTTGATATAATTATGGTTATGGCAAGAATGTGATCACATACATGTCTATGATTATGGCTATTTGAGCATTTTGGGTGCTTGCACTATCTTTTTTATGAATGGGCTATTCCTATGCATGAGTATTATGACTATGAAATTATCAGTTTTGGTATTTGAGCCTAAATATGAATTATTATAAATGGTGTTTGGCCTTTAAGCCTAAGAATGCATTGAAATGGTTTTGAAAATGATTATTGTCTCTGTTGAAAGCATGTATATATACATATATGTATTCTTGTAAGATGATAACTTAGCACCGATGGATTGAGAGCTCTCTCTATTTTTTTGAACTATGTGCCTAGTATAGGTTTCCTTTTCCGAAATGGGTGTTGTTCCCTTAAGGAAAGATGCCTCCCAAATGGGTGTTGTTCCAATAAGGAGAGGACATGATATGATACAATTTGATATGTTATATATGAAAATTATATTCGAAATGGGTGTTGTTCCTGTAAGGAAGGTAACTTCATACGAAATAGGTGTTATTCCCGTAAGGTGAAGTATGGTTTACCTTTGGCAAGTAGACCACTTCTTTACCGATGAGGAGATTTAATCGGGATTCCAAGTACTAGCTTGTTTGATTTTATTCATGTCGGTTGAGGTCACATCCCCACTATATATGAGTATTACATTTCATACATCATTGGTTTCATAGCATATTTTATACTACTCTCTTGATATATGATATTTTCTATGTTATGTAGCCTTTTCGTCTAACACTAAAGTGAAAGTTTGGTAAGTTACATGCATTGCATCTCGCATATTTATTACATTCAAACGTACTAATGCATCTTCTTGCCAATATGATCTCACCATGTAGGGATCGAAGACTTTGATCATCCACCAGATGATGCTTAGCTCGGATCTCAAGTTTGCTTGTACTAGTGAGTCCTATCTTCCAAGGACAATCCACCACCTTTCTACCTATGTTGTCTTTCATCTCTTTTATTTACTTTGAGGGTAATCCTGGGGTATGTCTTGGCCCCCAACCTATCTTATGGTAGAGGCGATGTTGGATGCCTTGTAAACTTCTTTACGTTATACATTATGTGTTGTGGTTGAATTCTATGTTATAGATTGGCTACCTTTGACTATGACATATGAATTGGTTCTGAGGTTTATGGTCTAGTTACATGTTGGGATGGAAAGATCCTAAGTCCCGATTTTCCCCCATAGCCTAAGTCATACTTACCCGCCCCTTAGTCATTACGTGTTATGTGCTATATGAATTCTTGCTAATCTCTTTCACTAAAATGTCTCCATAGCATGGGCTCTACTTTCCCATCCCTTAGAACTATGTGTTTATTTTTTAATGCACTTCCGAACTGATGATGTGAACTTTGCACTTTGAGGCTTGTTTGGGAACTCTAGGGTTCCAATTCATCATGTTACTCCTAGACCCCGGGTCCGGATCATAACAAGAAAGGACTTAGAATGGGGTTTAAAACCACTTTTACACTCAAAATGACCAATTTAGATAATGTTTTAAATTTACGAGGGGTTGGAAAAGATCTGGAATGCCCCTCACAAAAAGTTGAAAAAATGTTGGCCTCAAGACATGGGGTTCGCAGTGCGGACTGTGTCCATTTTTGGTGATTTTCATTGAAAATTCTCTGAATGACTTCTCTAATACCATAGAAACTTTTTGGAGAAAATATAAGAGTTAGTCTGCGGTAGGTGTGCATCGCACACCTGTCGCACTATCACTAGAATTCATTTTCGCATTAAAAAATTGTCTTTTGATTCAGTTACTCTAAAAATCAACCGAGACCACTCCCCCACTTGATTTCTCATGTTGATTGCATATTCGACTTTAGATTTACCATCAGAACATAGGAAGACACGTTATGCGCATATCTCTCCCTAGGGGTGTTTTGGTAATTTTACCAAGTGTTACAACCTCAGTCAATTGCTCCCATGTCATAACTGGAGGTCTAATAGGACTATAAACCAAAACTGGCCTCCACAACTCCTTATATAGGCCAGTAAATGGATAAGAGGTATAAGCAACTCCATGTGACTCAAGGATGGCCAAATTACATAATCGATCCTGACACTCTGATAAGAAATCATAAGCCCTATCATCGGGTGTACCGTTAAATCTCAAGGGAGCTAATCATACAAACTAATCAAAACTTTTTTGCTCTATAGTAGACATGGCTAGACTAACAGAAGATGGTAGCACCATAAATTTGGGCAGTGTGATAGACGAAGCAATAGACAACCCATAAAGCTGTAAACTAGAACTCGGTCAGGATATCTGAGGTAGAATAATAGGGGCTATATGAGGATCCATCGAGGTTGATGAATGTCCAACATGAATTATAGATGGATCTACTAGAGCTATAGAAGGTCCAAGTGACACTATATAAATTGGTGCATCGAGAATAATAGGAGTCGAAGAAGCTCCCTCAAGTATGACCAATACCCATAGAAGTAGCTCTGAACCAATGGCGTAGCATCAGGGGTTGAAGATGATAGAACTGGGTATGTTGGTTCCTCTATATCATACTCAGGCTCTGGGGAAGCTGCTCTAGCTTGTCCTCTGCATGGAGTTGCCCCTTTAGCTCATTCTCGACAACTTGCCCTACCACAAGCCCTACATCAACCATGAGGGGGAACCACATCAGCTGGTTCAGGCTCTCAAATTGGCCAACGTTCTATATTAATTAGCATTTGCATAGAAGGAAAAGATAAATACATTTCAAAGCAGTTCATATGAAGAAATACACAAATAGAAGAAAGACTGAAAGCTTTTCTTGTCAAGTGCCCCGTAGCCTCCTGGAGATGGGAATGGACATATACATACCAATTTGCTAGACTCTATTAGAAATCCCGCTCTTGATTAATGAGCACAAAGAACGCAGATCATAGGTACCAAACATGTCACGACCCAAATACGGATTATGAGTGAAATTATACCAAGCTAAAACAACCAGAATATTTAACACAAAATGCCAAAACCTAAAGTCATAAGTACAAAAGCATCTAAAGTAGTACGAATATGTAAATACAAAGTTTTATGATAATGTCAAATACAAAGTATGGAATAGAAATTAATAAAGGAAGCCCCAAAAGATCCACGATGACTAGAAGTCTCAGCCTCACCATTAAAATATGGGATAGATGGAAGAAGAATTAAATAGAATAAGATCAACTACCTTGTCAGGGTCTCTATGCTCGATCTACAAGGAGAAAACAAAGTAGAGGTATGTACACTGAAATGTACATAGTAGGTTCTAGGTAAGAGATATTGGATAAGTCTCACCTACATTAGAAGGGTTAGTACGCAATAAAAATATACATAAAGATAAGATAATATAGCAATAATACTCAATAATGCAATGCAAGTGTAATGTATAAATATAACTCATGAGATGGAATCACAACCGTCTCTGAGGCCAGTGTAAACATCTACTAAGCTAAGGCTACAAGGTAGAACACATGGGGGTCTCATCAGACCATATACCAAAATCTCTCAAGCATCTTAATATCTTAACCTTGCCATTGCCCCTGGTCAAGTGGTTTGAAAAGTGGTACAATCTTCGCCTTGCCACCTGCCCGTGGTCAAAGGGTTTTATAAAAAGTGATACAATATCTCAAAAGTGGTACATATTCCCTTACTACTTGCTTGTGGTCAGGGGGTTTTATATAAAGGTGGTATAGCTCAATTCTTTCCACCTGCCCATCATTGAGGGGTTGTATAAATTCAATATGGAATAAAAGTATGTCAATGGCACAGATCAAGATAATTAATAGCATCATAATAAGAATACCAATAGGTAACCATCATTAAATCATGAATAATAATAACAAAAGTTCCTCAACTATTACCATAAACTATCTTCATGTCTCAAATCATCATATTTACATCAATAGTCAAGTGTACCAAAGATACCGCACCTCATACGTCCCAAGATATATAAGGTATTAAATAGATATAATTTAACCCTCAAGTAGATTAGTTATCTAAATTTATCCATAAATTAAATAATCATAGTTATTGAATAGTAAAAAATATCAATTTAAAATTTACAAGAAGGATACTTAAGGAAAAAAAGAGGACTAACTATCAAAATAACCTAATAGATTATTACATGTAGGTTGGCTAAAACCTGCTTTAGATGCCTCGATGTTATTTTGGATGGCTTGGTTCCTTGTGAAATGTTGTAGTAGACTACGATTTAGTAGTTAAGCCTTACCTAGGTAGTAACTTGCTGAATATAAACTCTATCATCAAAATTCCACAAGATTGACACCCTTGAGTTACATTTGTGAAGTTAGGTTCTGTTTGTCACCGATTATAATTTCAATTGATGACTGGTGGTTATATTGACTCAATTTGTTGAGAAAGGCAATCTTTGATCATTATGAGCATATAGTTTGAATATAAAAAAGTTTGGCACCTTTTGTTAGTCCCGGGAGAGCATCCGGGTATTGGACTATCCTAGACTCAAACTTCCTTATAAATAGGGTGTGCTTGTGGGTAGCCAGTCTCGGCCTCTACCCCTCTTATATCTTTTAAGAAAATATCCAAGTATTAGGCAATCCTTGCCTTGACGCATCCTATCTTACCCAAGCCAGCATTTGGGTATTGGGTAGCCATAGCCTTGACCTCCCTTAATAATCGAGCGAGCATCTATAAAGTGATAGTCGTGGCCTTGGTACCAAACTCATACTTAGTTCTTCTATTCTTAGGCACTTATGGTTTAAGGTTGGTGACATTTCCTTATATTTTAGTATGCCTGACCCTCTATTTCCTTAGATTTTCTAGTTGCAATGCTTTCGTGTTCCGGTTGGGCTTTTGAAGGACTTGTTGGGTGAAAATAGCATAACATTTACAGCTAGAAATCTCTATAGTTATCCGATTTTTCATTTACCTTACCTTAGATAGTATACATGAGTCTAGTTTAGATTAATTTCTTGTGTTCATATTGTTATTTAGCTTTCCTGCTCAATTAGCCTATGATGCCTACTGAATAGCTATTCTTCTAGAACACATACTAGACTATGTATTCACTTGCATAATATAGGTCCGAGCACCAACTATCAACGCTAATTGATTGAGCCTATGGTAGCTTACATTACAGACCAAGGTGAGCATTCAATATTTTCCTGGTCATTTTTGTATCCTTCAGCTTAATAGCCCATCTTTTTGTATAGTTTGAGACTATTCAGATCTTGTACAAATTTATGATCCACTTTTGGTATTTGTACAATTTATTTTGTGTTAGTGACTCTACACTAGTGTCTTCCAAGTTCTGAGAGGGAGCTTTTGCACATACTTGGTTTAGATTTTGCTTTATTTTGTTTGTATTGTCTGTGTATGCTAGATCTATTAGTCTTGTACCATTTTTAGTACGGGTTGGGTTATTGTCATGACCCAAGCCTCGGTCCTAGACATGACACGGCGAATGAAAAGCTCAAAGATAACCCAAACAAGCCTCTTAGCATATCATGTACACATCCTAAGTTGTGGAAGCAAATTAAACAAACACAAGAGTCAAAATAAATGAAAAGGGAAAGCGACTAAGGGAAACAATTCATACTAATAATAGGGTAAGAAGAGTCAAGCTTCAATGACATAATCAAACCATGACATAATATCAAAAGGCGCCTCTAACATAGATTGGAGTGGGGGCCAAGACACTTTCCAGGCTCACCCTCATTTAACAAGTATCCAACATAACAACAAGAATTTATAAAGCATGAATGAGAATAACTATTGCCCTCGAACTTAAGGACTCACCAACTAGCTTCTTCACAAGAACTAACTAGCCACGTGGAGAGGGAGGATGATCAAATAGAGCTCCGACCCCTACAATGTAATATCATGTAGGTATAAAGTATGTGTTAGTATATTTGAATACACTAAGTATGTGGGATACAATGCAACAAGAATCATAAGCCACAATAACAAGATGCTTAATCTTAATCAATGAACGTAAGCTCAATATGTCATGTGTAATCAATGCTTAGGATGAAACATGCTTAAGAATAGTCGTACTTGCATATCTTGTTTAACATCATAAAGTAACATGAATGGATCGTCCAACTACCTTGTACTAGAGGGTGAGGGATATAACATAGGTAATAACCCCTTCTAGAAGGTAATGGGTGGTACATGAGGGTAGAGGAGTAGCATAGGTTATAACCCCTACATGTAAGCATGAGATAATATAATATAGTAGATCGCACATGAGAGTGAGACATACCACATAGTTCATAACCCCTACATGTGTAACATTGAATCGTATATGAGGGTAAGGCGTACCATATAGTTCATAATCCCTCCATATATGTATAAGTTATTGCATAACATCAAATCATATGTAAGGGTAAGGTGTACAACATAGTTCATAACCCCTTCATGTAGAAATTCAGCCTTGTCCTAGAGGCTAAGGCAAATAACATAGTTCATAACCCATTCTAATAGGCTTCACAATTCACAAGAGCATAAACCATAGCATAAGAACTCAATAAGTCATCAACAATCGAGACTTGTAAAAAAATCATACAATAGGTCATAGGAAAACTTGAAAATTCTTGTCAAGATATTTTATCAAACACTTGGTGGGTGTGTAATGCTTGTTCAAAATTATGCAATTCAAGAGTGAAATCATGTGAGAAAACTCAATGCAAATCCACTCACCAATATAATGCAAAACCCTCATGTGAGATACCTTGAAATCCATCATCAAATCTCCTAATAGATCACAGTTTCATAGCTCAAAATATACATAGCTTCAATAGACAAAACCAACTCACAGTATAAGCTTGAGATAGATAGACATGCTTATTTAATCAACATTTCATAAAACCCCAACATATTTCATGCTTATAATCCATAATAAAAGATATCCATTAATAATACAACTAGAAAATATGCAATTTTCATAAGATAGGAAAATTAGGCACCATTGGTGAAAGGATCCAATGGTTGAAACCCGCATACCTCAAAGTTGGGATTTCTTGATGTAGACATAAAGGAGACTTGAAAGCAATGAACCTTGGAATGGAGTCTAGATCCATAACTTGAGTATATTGATTGTAATGTTGATGTATGTATGAGGTTGAGTTAATTGAGCTTGATAATCCTATAAGTATTCATAATTGAGTTCTAGAGTTCTGTCTAAATGACTTCCTCTTAGTGATTGATCTGAGTCTTGAGTTATCGAATAAGAACTGAATTAATGAGTTGATTGATGTTAGGTTGAAAGGACCCATTGAGTTGAGTTAATGAGATGATAAGAGTCTCCACGTGACTAATTGAGTTGATAAGTGCATTTATGAAGCTAATCGAGATAACAATTAAGATGGGAACTTTTATGAGCATTAAGTCTTGGGAGGACTATTAGGCACCGAAATGAGTAAGAGTAAGTCTAACTTGCACTCATTAACTATGTCACCAAGTGTAGGTTAGGATTGAACCATCACATTAGATGTTCCCTCTTGAGGAGAAGTCCTTGAAAGCAATCGAGGACTTTTGAGGTCAGATCCGTTATGGATTCAAGTTGTTCCTTACCTTGAAAGTACGAAATGGTTGTGGTAATATCAGTGGGATTATTGTTCATTCACTAGCTCAAAAGTGATTATTATCGAATAATAAACACTCCTAGAAAGTTCCCAAACTGAGTATTCTGAGTTGAGTTAAGTTCCATTGAGTTGAGTTAAGTTGATTGATAAGGTTTTATTGGTTGATGGGTCACTTATCTACTCTTTATTCTTGCTTTAGATACACATTTGACTTTTTGATTAAGTATATTCTGAGTTGATGTTATTTCTAGATGATTCTACCTATTTTTATTTCATTTAGCTATTTTACATACTCATACATTCCATGTACTAACGTCCCCTTTGAACTGTATCATTTCATGATGCAGAGGTAGGTATTAGAGATCATTAACAGGCGCATCATTGAGGATCTGAGCATTTCAGGTGAGTTGGTGAGCCTTCCTTACTTTGGAGGATCATTGTTTATTTTCATCCAGCTTTATAGAGTTAGACTTGAATTAGCTTTATTTTGTTTTGAGGTAGCCATGAGTCTGTCATTGGCACTACTTGATAGTGATAGAGGCTTCATAGACTCGAGTTGCGTATTGATATTGAGACTTATTTAGCTAGTTCATTTCTACTAGCACTTTTATTTATTTGATATACTTTTGAGATAGTAGATTTTCCCAGGTTTATCTTTAGTCTTTTGTTAATTGATAGAGTTGATTGAACGAATGTATGTGATGAGGCCAAGTGGTTCGCTTGGGGACTAGCAATAGTCTCTGAGTGTCAGTCACGTCTAGGGTACTCTCCTGGAGTGTAACAAACTTGGTATTAGAGCACAGAGTTCAAGTATCTTGGGGAGTCTATGAAGTCGTGTCTAGTAGAGTCTTATTTATGGGTGTGTTATGCACCACACATCATAAGCAAGAGCCTATAGGACATTACGAATGGTTACCCTTCTTTTATGATTTGACTCATGTGATAGAATTTAAAACTCTATGAAATTCGCTTATAATTCATGCTCTACACACTGCAGAATTATGATCATGCCTCCCAGAAGAGCCATTAGAGGTAGAGGATGTCCTGTCAGGCAAAATGTTAACCCATCCGAGCCTCAAGAACATAAGGAGCTCATGGATCTAGTTATCCCTATCGAGCAGCCCCCACAAGCTGAGGTTTCCAATGTTGAGCTTCGCCAGGCTATCCAAACTCTAGCCCACAATGTCACAGCACCTGTTATGAGCGAACGAGAAGGTCAACAGGATACATAGGACATATCTAGAGTTCGAGAATATTTTAGGATGAATCCGTCTGAGTTCAAAGGGTTTACAAATAATAAGGATTTCAAAACTATGTGGGGGATCTCCATAAGGTGTTCCAAGTGATCCATGTGGCTGATGTTGATAGGTATAAACTAGCTGCCCACCAGGTCAAGGGTGTGGCCAAGCTATGGTTTGACTAATGAAAGAAGGGTAGAGGAGAGGAAGCCCTATTACTGACTTGGGCAGTGTTTAAGGAAACTGTCTTGGGGTGCTTCATTCCAAGAAAATGAAGGAAGCCTAAGGTAAGAGAGTTCTTAATCTGAAATAGGGCTTTATGACTATGTAAGAGGATAGGTTAAACTTCAATCAGCTATCTCGCTATGCTTCGAATATAGTTGTTGA
This sequence comes from Solanum sejunctum, assembly GCA_025642045.1. Classification (NCBI taxonomy): domain Eukaryota; kingdom Viridiplantae; phylum Streptophyta; class Magnoliopsida; order Solanales; family Solanaceae; genus Solanum; species Solanum sejunctum. The sequence goes on from JAOTQJ010141331.1 coordinate 27,654, forward strand.
CATGAGAGGGAAAATGGGAATGTATATTAATGGGCTGAACAGAGGGCCAAAGAAAGATGAAAGAGGAGCTATGCTTATGAGCAATATAGACATCAGGAGGTTGATGACTTATGCACAACAAGTTGATGAGGAGAGACAACATAACAGAGAAGAGTTCAAGAGTAAGAGGGCTAAGACATCCAGCCATGAGGTTGGAAAGAGAGATAATGGTAACAAATTCCACTGATGGCCAGCACCATCATCTGCTAATGGACCTACGCCCAAAAACCAAAATGATCAAAGCTCTCAGAACTTTGGAGCCCAGGGATCTCAGTCACAAGCTAGTATGGCTCAAAGCTCACAAGGTAAGCCACCATGTAATAAGTGTGGTAGACTACACTTAGGTAAATATCATGAGGAGAGTGATGCATGCTTCAAGTGTGGCCAAGTGGGCCATTTTCAGAGAGAGTATCCAAAATAGGTTGATCGGGCTTAATCTTCTGCACTAGCCCCACCAGCCAGAGGAAATCAAAAAGGTACTACATCAGGCACAAGCTGAGCTACAAATTATTTGTATGCCATAGATAGTCGCCAAGATCAAGAGAACTCCCTAGATGTTATAATAGGTATGATTCGAGTCTTTGCTCTTGATTATTATGTTTTGATAGATCTTGGCGCCATATTATCATTTGTAACCCTTTATGTGGCTAGTAGATTTGATACAACCCCTGAGAGTCTTCTTGAATCTTTTGATATTTCTACTCTAGTGGATACATTTATTCGAGTTGCGAGAATCTATAGAGCTTATGTAGTATCCATCTATCATAAGGATACTCTTATTGATTTGGTTGAGTTAGAGATGACTTATTTTAATGTGATCCTTGACATAGATTAGCTTCATGCCTATTATACCTCCATTGATTGTAGAGCCCAAACCATTAAGTTCTAATTCCCGAATGAATCGATTCCAGAGTGGAAAGGTGATTCTGCTACACCTAAAGAAAAGTTTATCTCCTACCTTAGGGCCAAAAATCTAATTTTCAAAGGTTGTATCTATCACCTCATGCGAGTTAAGTCTAATGATGTTGAGTCTTCTATTTTTAATTTTGTGCCAATTGTGAAGGAGTTTCTTGAAGTATATCCTGAGGATCTACATGGAGTCCCTCCTGATAGAGAGATTAACTTTGGGATTGATGTTCTTTTCGATATCTAACCTATCTCAATTCCACCTTATAGGATGGCCCCTGCTGAGTTAAAAGAATTAAAAGAGCAATTTAGGGATTTGTAAGAGAAGGCCATTATTAGACCGAGTGTTTCCCCTTAGGGTGCCCCTGTCTTATTCATGCGAAAGAAAGATGTACTGCTCAGAATGTGCATTGCCGATAGGCAACTGAATAACGCCACAATAAAGAATAAATATCCTCTTCCCAGGATGGATGATTTGTTTGACCAACTTCAGAATGACTCTTATTTCTCAAAGATAGAACTAAGATCTAGCTACCATCAGTTGAAAGTAAGGGAATGTGATATTCCAAAGACGACCTTTAGGACTAGATATGGCCATTTTGAGTTCTTGGTCATATCTTTTGGGTTAACGAATACACCTACAGCTTTTAAGGACTTGATGAATAGGGTGTTCAGATAATATATTGATATGTTTTTTATCATGTTCATTGATGACATATTAGTATATTCGAGGTATGAGGAGAAGCATGCCAATCACCCCAGAGTTGTCCTCAAAACTCATAAGGACTAAGAGTTGTATGTGAATTTCTTGAAATATAAATTTTAGCTTAAGTGAGTGGCTTTCCTAGGCCATATTATTTTGGGTGATGGTATTCGGGTAGATGCCTAAAATATTGAAGTGGTTAAAAACTGGCCCAGACTGACCTCTCCAATTAACATAAGAAGTTTCTTGGAGTTAACAAGCTATTATCGCGGATTTGTTGACGAATTTTCTTCCCTATCCGCACCATCGACCAAATTAACTCAGAAGAAGGTCAAATTTTAGTGGTGTAATGAATGTGAGAAAAGTTTCCAAGAGTTGAAGACTAGACAAACTACTACATCAGTTTTAACCTTGCCTAATAGGTCAGAAGACTTTATGATATATTGTGATGCGTCAAGAGTTAGATTTGTTTGTGTGTTGATGCAGAGAGAAAAAGTGATAGCCTATATTCTTCCAGATAACTTAAGGCTCATGAGATGAACTATCCAACCCATGATCTTTGTGATCCCTATTGAGAGTATTGGAATAAAGGATAGCTTGTCCTGTGAAGAGATTCCAGTCCAAATCCTTGATCGTCAGGTTCGCAAGTTGCGGACCAAAGAGATTGCCTCAGTCAAAGTCCTGTAGAGAAATCAATTCATTGAGGAAGCCACATGGTAAGCTAAGGAAGAGATCAAAGCCAAATATTTGCATCTATTCATGCCTAATGACGAGAATGCTAAAGGTAATATCTTTAAATTGATTATCTATTCTTGAGTTGATATGTCTATTCCTGAGTCTAAGAAGAGTTTGTTGAGATTGATGAGGAGTCGAGAGTTTGAGTTATTGAGTAAGTATTAAGATGACCCTTGAGTGTATTCGTTCCTTGATATCAACCTTTACTTATTATTCGAGGACAAATGATTCCAAGAGGGAGATGATGCAACACCCAGTAAAATTACCAAAATACCGATAGAGTAGAAATGTGAGGATAATGTATTTTCCCATGTACTAATGGAAAATCTAAGTCCAGATATATGATCAGCATGAAAAATTGAGTGGGGAAGTGGTTCGGTTGATTTTTAGAGCAACCAAATCAAAAGATAATTTTTTAATACGAAAATGAATTCCAATGAGGGTGTGCTACAGGTATACGATGTGCATCTACCGCAGACCAACACTTAGATTTTGTCCAAAAATTTCCTGTGGGATTAGAAAATATGTTCGGAGAATTTTCAGTGAAAAACACAAAAAATGGACACAGTCTGTGTTGCAGACCCCATGTCCCGAGATGAATTTTAGTTCCTCATGAGGGCTATTTTAGACCTTTTCCAACCCCTCCTAAACTCAAAACATAATCTAAATAGGTTGTTTTGAGCATAAAAAGGGTTTTAAACCCTATTCTAAGTCCTTTCGAAGTTCTTGAAAAAGACTAAGGCTAAACAGAAAAGAAGAGAACGGAGGAATTAAGGAGTTCGAGGAGAGTTCTTTGAGGTTGATTGTCCAAAAGATTCACCTCAAGTATGTAAGGCTAAATTAAAGCATAGGATTGTTCCCCCATGTGTCCCTATTGATGGTAATAGAGAAGTTAAGAGCCCAATGAGTTTACATACATAATTCTTGATTATTTTCTTGAAAACAATATCTATTGCATGTATTTTTTTATGTTGATGATCATCATAAACATGTTTTATTAAATCAAATATTTTGCATTAGCTATTGTATAACCCTATATGTTATTTTGTGAAAGCATGCATGAATAAACCTAGGGATAGAGTCTAGAGCCTTAACTTGAGTATGTTGATTGTGATTTGTTGCGAGTATGAGGTTGAGTTAATTGAGCTTGATGATCCTATGAGTATTCAGAATTGAGTTCTAGAATTATATCTAAATGACTTTCTCTTAATGATTAATCTGAGTCTTGAGCTATCGAATGAGAATTGAGTTGATGAATTGATTGATGTTAAGCTGAAAAGCCCTATTGCATTGAGTTGATGAGATGATAAGAGTCTCCACTTGACCAAATGAGTTAATAAGTGACTTTGTGAGGCTAATTGAGATAATTGATTGAGATAAGGAGTTTTACGAGAATTGAGTCTTGGGAGGAGTATCTAGCACCAAAATGAGTAAGAGTAAGTCCAACTTACACTCATTAACTAGCTCGCCAAGCATAGGTGAGGATTGAACCATCACATTAGAGGTTCCTTCTTGAGAAGAAGTTCCTAAATGCAATAGAGGACTTCTAAGGTCAGATCTATTATGAATTCGAGTTGTTCCTTACCTGGTAAGTACGAAACACCTATGGAAATATCATCGAGATAGTTTTACATTCACAGGCATATAAGTAATTGGTGTCCGATAAGAGAAACTTCCAAAAAGTTCCCAAACTGAGTACACTGAGTTAAGTTGAGTTGAGTTGATTGATAAGGTTTGATTAGTTGATGGATCACTTGTTTACTCTTTATTCTTGCTTTAGAAAGACATTTGACTTTCTAATTGAGTATATTCTGAGTTGATGTTATTTCTATATTACTCTACCTATTTTTGTTTCATTCAGCTATTTTATATACTCGTGCATTCCACATACTGACATCACCTTTGGACGCATCATTTCATAATACAACGACAGGTATTAGAGATCATCAACAGACGGTCGTTAAGGATCTAAGCATTTCACCTGATTGTAAGTCTCCCTTACTTCGGAGGATCATTATTTATTTTCATCAAGCTTTATGGAGTTAGACTTATGCTAGATTTATTCTATTTTGAGGTAGTCATGGGTATGTTATTGGCACCACTTGATAGTGATAGAGGCTTCATAGACTAGAGTTGCATATTAATGTTGAGACTTATTGAGCTAGTTCCTTTCTACTAGCTTTTTTATTTATTTGATATACTTTTGAGACATTAGATTTGCCCATTTTTATCTTTAGTCTTTCGCTGATTAATAAAGTTGATTGAACGAATATAGGTGATGAGGCCAAGTGGTTAGCTTGGGGACTAGCAATAGTCTCTGAGTGTCGGCCATGTCTAGGGTACCCTCTTGAGGTGTGACAGAGGTATTCCTCGTCACGACCCAAGCCTAGGTCCTGGATGCGACATGGTGAATATAAAACTCAAAGGCAACCCAAGCAAGCCTCATAGAATATCATCTGAACATCCTTAATTGTGGAACATGAAACAAATATCAACACATAATTCTAAGGGAATAGGGGCTTTGGACTCACGTTATAGGGATGAATAACAGAACAGGATTTGCATGAATGACATAGCAAGCAAGTACTAAGGGGAGGGTAAGTATAACTCAAGCTATGGAGATGTAGGGACTTAGTAATTTCATCTCTTTTCATCAATAATATAAACATAACATAACATCACATAAGGGATATGGACTAACGGATAAGTCTCCATAAAAGCTCAACATCTCATCATAGGTACACAACATAGCATCATTCTATAGTATGACATCCAACAAAACCTCTAAAACATGAGTATGATCAGGGCCAAAGCATGTTCAAGGCTCACCCTTAATCTAGAAAGTAAAGTGAAATAGAATCTCAACATAAGCAATATAGAAATTGGATATTGTCTTCGATATGGAGGACTCACCCAAATAATAATCTTCACAAATCCAAGCTAGCCATATAGAGGATATCGACGAGTGTTGATCCCTACATGGTGAACTCATGTAGCAAAAAGTATGTGTTAGGAATTTGAATGTACTAGTATGTGGGATGCAATGCTGTAACACCCAGTAAAATTACTAAAATACTCCTAGATGAGAGACACTCGTATAATGCGTCTCCCTAAACTCTTTTAGCGAATCTAAGGCTTGAAACGCTATCAGCATAAGCATTTATGTGAAAAAATGGTCCTAGTTGATTTTTAGAGCAATCAGATCAAAAGATAATTTTTTGAAGTGAAAATACAATTTCAGAGAAGTGCGCAACATATCCGCATCATGGACTTGTCGTGCACTTGAACTTAATTTTGATCCCATTATTTTCTATGGAATTGGAAATTGATGAGAAAATTTTAGGAAGAAAATGAACAGGTACACTACAAGTCCGCGTCACGGACCTGGTCCCCTGATCTGTTCCATCAAAGTTTGTAATTTTAAATCTTTTGAGGGGCATTCTGGATATTTTTCTAATCCTTCTAAACTTAATCCACGAACCATATAGGTCGTCTTTGGCCCAAAAAGGGTTTATAAATATATTCTAAACTCTCTTACCCTAAAACCAAGCGAGGATGTTGAGAGAAGAAGAGAAGGAAAGCGAAGGTTCAAGAGATTGAGGATGAATTCTTATAAGATTGATTGTTAACCTTCATACCAATTATGTAAGGCTAAACTAAAATATGGGAATGTCCTTCTACGTTCCCGTTGATTAAGATAGATTAAAAGATGAATGTATTGAGTCTCTATACATGTTTTCTTGAATGCTTTTCTGGCAAAATTATACATATCCAACGTATTTTCACATGTTGATGATCATAATAAATTTAATTTACTGAATAAATTCTTTTACATGAGTTATTTCACAAATCCTATATGTTACATTATAAAAGATTGCATGAATGAACCTAGGGACATGAATGAACCTAAGGATTAAGTTTAGAGCTTTGATTCAAGAATATTGATTGTGACTGTGATGTAAGCCTGTTGATAGGTTGATAGAACTTAATGGTCTAGGGAGTTATTAATAACTATAACTCTAAAGATTGGTCTAATTGATTGCCCTTGTAATGATTGGTGTGAGCTCTCTGAAGGATATGATTAAGAATTGATTAGATAATTTATAGGTCAAAAGGCCCAGTGTATGATAGAACTGATGGATTGATAAGAGTCCTTATAAGACTAATTGATTGAGATGGATTGTCTTATGAGTATTGAGTCATGGCAGGAGTATCGAGCACCAAAATAAGTAAGAGTAAGCCCAAGTCAAACTCATTGACTACATCACCAAGCGTAGGTAAGGATTGAACCAGTAAGTCGATGATCTCTCTTGATTGGTATGACCTTGGAATAGAAATGGACTAGATAGATTGGATCCATTATGTATTTGATGCGTTCTTTACCTGGTAAGTACTAAACGACTGTGGCAATATCTGCGGGAATATTATACTATAACTGGCTCATAAGTGGTTATTGTTGGATAAGAAAAACTCCCAGATAAGTTTCATATTGATAGTACTCTAATTAAATTTGATTTGTTTCAGATTGGGCTAGATTATACTGATGGGTCATTGTCTACTCTTTATTCTTGCTTTAGATAGATATTTGATATTCTGATTAAGTTCCTTATCTCTTGATTTGAGTTATCTGAGTTGATAGTCTTCTACCTTGATGCATGTTTCATTCAGCTATTTTACATACTCATATATTCCAAGTACTAATGTCTATTTGGACTACATCATTTCATGATGCAGAGATAAGTACTAGAGATCATCAGCAGGCGCACCGTTGATGATCCATTACAATCAGCTGAGTTAGTAAGCCCTCCCGTACTCTGAAGGATTCTCATTTATATTTTTATCCATCTTTTTGATTGCTTATACCTACAAAAAGGAGGTGTAGTTTGGGCGACATCATTGTCACAGAACAACTAGAGAAGTCGAAGGAGCATAGTGTTTAGTACATAAATATCATGATCAATGGACGACCTATTTGTGCCATGGTCGACACAGGCGCGGAGGTTAATATCTTGACCAAGTCTGGGTGACAAGGTTAGGGTTGAGGTATAACCCAAGTGATGTTTGCCTCAGCATGGTTAATGCACTAATGCTTCCTGTATACGGAGTTTCTCAAGGTGTCGACATAACGTTGAACAAGTGGAATGGTAAGACAAACTTTTGTGTCACTTTAATAGATCTCTTTGATATAATTCTTGGACAGGAGTTTTCCAAAGGGGACACACGATGATCAACCCCTACCTCCAACAACTCGTGCTCATGGAGCAAAGAGGGTCCTGAATGGTACCCTTAGTCAAGGTGCCTAAGTCAGAGGGCAAGCTCAAATGTCGGCCTTGCAGCTTGTGACAGGGTTCAACGATGAAAAGTCATTGCCATGTTCCACACATGCTAGAAGGAGAAGTCATCGATAGAAGCCAAGATGAAATAGGGAGGACAGCCAATCGCAATAATATTCCTTATGCCTGGAAGGGACAATCTCTGGAGAAAACCACATGGCAATCACATGAAGACCTATGGTAGTTCAAAGACAGAGTCTGGGAGCTCCTACAATAGCAACGTGCTGAGGACGTTGCAGCATTAGGTGGCGGAGAACGTCACGACCCACTAGTCTTCCATAAAAAGGGGGGAAGATTCTAGAGTCAAGAAGAGGTTTAGGGAAGACTCTAGAATGTTGAAGGAAGATCTCGCAAATACTTGGAAGAATCTGGAATACTATAGTTAAGTCTTGGAGATTCATAGAATACCCTAGAAATGTAGAGTATTCATAGAATTAGACACTAATGTGTAATTATTGAAGGAGTTGTAGAGTAATTTTATTTGCACTTTATCCCCTAAAGAGTAGTATAAATAGAGGGTCATTCATTTGTAAGGCAACAACTAAGAAGTTGTAAGCAATCTTCCAAAGTTATAAAGAGTCTTCTTCACAGAAGCTCTCTTGTCTTCTTCAATCTAGCGTTTTCTTAGCAATCAAGGCGAATAGGCTTACTTGAGCTTACAAGATCGTAAAAGATTCATGAGTAAGTTGTCAAGTGCCACGCGAAAGTCTTAGTCAAAATCTAAGTTTGTGACACTAATCCAACGAGTTGTTGTTAAAAGAAAAGAGCAAGAATTTATAGTTTGCTCATTCACTGAAGCAAAGTACTATTGCAGATGAACTTGCAAAAAAATCACATGGGTGTGCAATTTGCTTAAAGAATTACATATTGTCACCATACCAGATATACCACAATCTTTTGTGACAATATTGGTGACCACTTAGGGTCTGTTTAGAAAGTTATATAATAATTGAAATTTGTGTAATTACTAGGGCAGTCATAATCATCCTAGTAATTGTTGCTTTTTATTTGTTTGGCATAATATAATTACACTGCAATTGCAAATGTATTGTTTGGTTATATAAGTGTAATTATAAGATTATAGTACAATAAAAACATATCCAGTAGAATCCCACAAGTGGAGTCTGGGGAGGGCAGAATGTACGCAGACCTTACCACCACCATAGACGCAGAAAGGCTATTTCTTGGGAACCCTCATCTCAAAACCTATAAGTAAGAAAGAACTAGATATGACAAAATGAAGGGAAGGAAATAGAAAAGAGCGACTAATAATGACAGTATGTAAATAAGATAAACTAACATATAATACGACAGGTAATGTGAATACATGACAAAAAACACCTACCTTTAGCTTGCTACTCGAATTTGTACCCTTCACTTTTTTCTATCTGAGGTCATGTCCTCAGTAAGATCAAGTTTTGTCATATCTTGTCTAATCACCTCCCCCCAGTGCTTCTTCACTCTACCTCTACCCCTCTGAGTATCTCCCAAAACCAACCTCTCGCACTTCCTAATAGGATCATCGGTACTCCTTCTCTGCACATGTCTAAGCTATCACAGTCTAGCTCCCCTCATCATTTCGGCCACCGAGGCCACCTCTAGATTTTCCCGGATGGTCTCATTCCTAACCTTGTCACTCCTGGTGTGACCATACATCCATCTCAGCATTCTCATCTCTGCGACATGCATCTTCTGAACATGTACCTTCTTAATTGGCCAACACTTCATTCCATACAAAAATGATGGTCTAAGCACCATTCTGTAAAACTTACCTTTGAGTTTAGGTTGTATCTTCTTGTCATACAATACTCCAGAGGCAAGCCTCCATTTAGTCTATGCTGCCCCAATATGGTGTATGACATCATTGTCGATATTGCCACTACACTGGATGATGGACCCCAAATACTTAAAGTTTTCTCTCTTGGGGATAGGTTGATTGGCAAGCCTTACATCAGAGTTTGCCTTATCCCTTTTAACACTGAACTTGCACTCCAAGTATTCAGTTTTAGTCCTGCTCAATTTAAATCCTTTGTACTCCGAGGCGTGTCTCCAAGCCTCCAACCTATCATTAATTTTAGTCCGAGTCTCATCAATCAGTACTATATCATCTGCAAAAATCATACACCATGGTACCTCCTCCTGGATAGATCGCGTCAGCTCATCCATCACCAAGGCAAAAAAGAAAGGGCTCAACACAGATCTTTGGTGGAGTCCCATCTCAATAAGAAAATACTTTTAGTCTCCTCCCTCCATTCTTACCCGAGTTTTGACTCCATCATACATGTCCTTAATCGCCCTAATATATGCCACAAGGACACCTTTCACCTCTAGACACCTTCATAAGACATCCCTTGGGACTTTGTCATATGCCTTCTCGAGATCAATGAAC
>JAOTQJ010141336.1:0-19502 GCA_025642045.1 Solanum sejunctum
ATCAGCTTTAGACCTAAAAATCTCCGGAGGATTCATCCTGGTGAAATCCCTCACTCTAGAAGCTAGAGTGGGATCCTAAGATAGGTTAGCCTACCTAGTCTAAGTAGTCACCACTTAGCAAGCATGGCAAAGGCCATACGAAATTCACCATTAAAGATAGGCTCATCTATAGGCCCTTGAGGTGCTTGAACCTCATTAGTCAGGGCTGGTCTGGTAGGTCTACCACGAGGCATCTTCTGAAATAGAGCAAGGATACTATTCAAGGTCAAGAGTTAATCCAACTATTCATAGCACGACATAAGACTTGAAAATGTGAGACAATTACTAAAATGTCATCATAGCCTTCCACTTATAGGTATAGAGCACTTTTTACACCCATAAATAGGACTTTTACTTGACGTGGCACATTGGACTCCGAGGATCATTTGTAAACCTAGGGCTCTGATACCATCTTTATCATAACCCATAGCTAGGGCCTATATGTGATAGGGCGAATTGGAACCTGAGAGTTCCCAAATAAGACTCAAGATACCAAAACTCGCATCATCTGTTCGGAAGCACACAAAAATAAACACATAATTCTACTCGATGGGGAGATAGAACTCACTCTATGGGGGCATTCCAGGACTTAGGATCTTTCCATCACAACATATAACAAGCCATCAATCATATAACCAACTCACATAAGGATAATCAAGGATAACCAACCCATAACATAGACTTAAGTCATAACACATGGCATAAAACATAAAGGAGGTTTACAAGGTGTCTAAAGTGCCTCTACATAGATAGGTCTAGGGCCAAGACATTCACCGGGCTCACCCTTAATACATAAACAAACAAAAGTATCAAAGATAGAGAGATGGTGGATCATCGTTGGAAAATAGGACTCACCATTACAAATAAACTTGAAATCCTAGCTAAGCGTCAAACAGTGGATAATCAAAGTCCTTAGTCCCTACATGGTGAATTTATGTATGCAAAAGTATATGTTAGTAAGTTTAAATCTACTAAATATAGGGTATGCAATGCATGAACTTAGTAAAACCTGCATATCAATGTTAGATGACAAGGGCACATATTATAGAAGGAGATATACATAGCAAGGAATGTAGTATAACAAGATACCATGAAACCAATGATGCATGAGTGAAAATGATGCTCATATACATAGTGGGGATATGACCTCAACCGATATAAGTAAGACCAAGTGAGTTGTTACTTGGAATCACAATGATTACCCCTCATTGGTAAAGAGGTGGTTAACTTGCCAATGGTAAACCATTCTTCACCTTACGGGCCTCCCATTTCATATGAAGCAACCTTCCTTACGGGCCTCCCATTTTATATGAAGCAACCTTCCTTATAGGCCTCCCATTTTGGATAGGATTTTCATATCAAAATATATCATATTATATCATATCATATCATTTCTTCTCCTTGCTGGTAACCCCATTTTGGAGGCATCTTTCCTTATGGGCCTCCCATTTCGGAAAGGAAACCTATGAAAGGCACATAGTTCGAGGAAAGAGAGAGAACCCTCCTTCCATCGGTGCTAAGTCGTCATCCACAAGAATACTTATAATATACGTAATTATACATACTTTCAAAAGATACAAGTCTTGCCAAAATATTTCAATGCACAATTGATTTTAAAAGCCAAACATCATTCATAATAGTTCATACTGAGGCTCAAATGCCAAAACCATAATTTCATAGTCATAATGTTCATGCATAGGAATAGCCCGTTCATATACAAAATGGTGCAAGCACCCAAAATGCTCAAAGAGCTATAATCAATAGACATATACGTGATCACAATATTGTCATAACCAATATCTTATCAAAATCATATCATATAACAAAATTAGGCTTACCCACTTCATAATTTCCATAATAATCCATGTACATGAATGCATATGCTATGAATAATGAGATAATGGCATGGGTAATTAAGATTCAATCCAATCAATAATATAATATGAAATTGAAGGGAAAACATAATTAAATCTATATTTAAATCATAATATAATCACCCATACATAACAAGCCTTAAAGGGGACATGCATACTTATAGGTTCCATAAACCCAATGTGAATCACCATTTTTCGATTTAAAACAACTTAAAATTATCAAATAAACACTAGTCATGCATTAATAGAATTTAAGGAATCATAATATTTAAAACCCCAATTTAAAGTGACCCAAATTTCATGAAAATTGCTTGAAAATAGTTTGGATCTCCTTGATTAAAAGGAAATCAAGGATAAATCCACATACCTTCACCAAGATGAAGAAAATCCCAAAGAATTTGAAGAAGACTTGAGTTACCAAGTTCAAAAGTTGAAATCTCCAAGAGTTCTTTTATGGAAAGCCTTGAAGAGGGTTTAAAAATACGAAGAATGATTTTAAATGTTTGAAATAGGTTTTAGGTCTTTAGATGACTATAAAATAGCATAGGGATACTCAAAAAACCAATAGAAATAATTGAATTTACTAAAACACCATTGATGAACCGGAGGAAAAATTTACTAGAAATCATTTGACATGAGGGCAAATGGCTCGTGTGGCAATCCATAGTTTGTGTAGAGTGCCCATGAAAAGACACTTAGAAAATTTTTCTGGAAATTTTGATATTCAATCAACACTTAGAATTTGTCATACGAGTCCACCAAATAGACACCTTTCACGAGCAGTGTGAAGCCACATGGTCCATGTGGTGCTCCTGTCTCCCCAATATTAGGAAAGTTTTGTGAAAACATTATGAGATGGTGACCCATACTTAGAATATTTTCACTCTGGAGGCTCCATGGGGAGCCTCACGAGCCATCTCACACCACACGACACATGTGACTAGGTATGTGGCCTCACGTAGTGCCAATGATGGGGATTTCAATCTTAGGCCACCCCATGGCCTCTCCACATGATCCCTGAAGTATCACACAGCTTGTGTGGGGTGCCACTAAAGTGCTCCTTAGCTTACAATACCACGCCAAAGGCCAACATGCAAGATTTAAAGCCACACGGATCACATGACCCCATACTGGCTGTGTGGTCTCTCTTAAGACACATTTGGTCTAAATATTTGCCCGAAATGAGATTTATCAAGGTCCAACGACATCGTATGATATCTGGGTCATTACATCTTGATTTTCAATCATGATAGAAATGTTGATGATAGTAAAGAGTGATGGTTGATGATTGAGAGTGAGAGTTCTTGATTCTGATGATGATGTGATGTCATTTCCTTTAAGGTTATAGATGTAGAGAAGGAGTTAGAGAAATCATGATGAGTCTAATAAATAGGTAAAAGAATATTAGTATCTCTCACAGTAAGAGTTCATGCATCGAGGGTATAAGCTGCTATGGTAGGCTTGAATATTCTCAAGTGATGTTGACCTTAAAAAGGCCATTAAGTGGATGGGATGATAGGCTTAAATGAGCAGTTATTATGCTAGTGTGTTAAACTGATAGGAACGAGTAGTATATTTGAAGTACAGGTTACTATAGAGATATGAAACATAGATTTTGAGGGATTAGATTGGTATAAGCGTGACCAGCTTAGGACTATAATATTGGGACTTAGAGTTAGGTGTGAAATGGAATGAGAGGATGTGCTTAGATGTAGATTTGGAAAAGGAGAACAATTGAGGAGGATATAATCTTGGGAGTTATCCATAGAGTCTTGTATATCATAATGGTCTCATTCTCAATTATATTAGAATTCGTGACTTCCCTCTTGAGTTTGAACATCTAATTGGCGAGGTGTTTAAATAATTCAAATTGATTGAGTTTTGACATTCCATTCATGCATGATGGTGAAAATGTTAAGATAATATCTCTACTTTTGATCCGAACAAGTTTATCTATTCTAAGTGATTTGTAATTGTCCGAATGAGTTGATAGTTTGATTTATTGAGTAATTGCTGAGAAGAGTCTTGAGTGTTATTTGTGCCTTGATGTCTACCTTCACCAATTATTCGAGGATGAATGATCCTAAGGGGAAAATAATGTAACACCCCAATTGTTTTAGCTAAGATTGAGTCATTCTTCATATGATATAGAATTTTAATTGATAATTCTTAATTGAGCATAGATTTTAAAGCCAATTACTTAGTTTGTGAATAGAATTGGAGATGATATAAAGTCACAGTTCTAATGTAAGATTTTATAAAAATTTAGATGGGACAATGACTTTTAGGTTGTATATAAATGCATGGATCAATTCCTAAGTATTTAAAGTATATTATATGTGATTTAGAGTCATAAGGGATATTTTATATCAAGCCAAGTCCAAAGAATTTTTACCGACTAAATTTTCGTATGAGTTGATAGAAAGGTTAACTTCCAATGACCATATATCCTAAAGTATAATGAGGTAGGTTACTAATAATATATTAAATCAAAGATATGTGAATTATCATTCCAACGTATCTAATTTCTCCTTAATTGGAGTTGGAGTAAAAGGTTATGATCATTTTAGTGAATGAGTGCAAAGCTGTCTTCGCGAACATAACGTGAACCCTTACTGTATAAGTTAAATAATATTTTTCTTTTTATTTTGAGGGTACTTTCATTATAAAACCATTGGGGGTCTATTTAAGATCCCAAAACACATAAAACGTCAGCTTTTATAATGAAAAACCCTCTCCATCACTCCTAAACATAAACGTTCAAGAATCATCAAGAAAGTCATCAAGTTAGGATTATCTTTCAAAATTCATCCTCAAAGTGAGTTATTCTTCCTAAATTTTAATCTATCCAACTCAAATTTCATCATCTATTCATGAATATCTAATAGAATCTTAAATCATAATCTAAGGTTTCAAGAAAACAAATTCAAGAATCCCAAGAAAGGATTTCTTTATTCTTCTTTTTCAAGAATTAAGGTTCTTCATAAAGAACTCTAAAGATTCTAAGTCAAGAATTCAAGAATTAAAGAGAATTCCTTCAATCAATGTCCTTCAAAGTTCTTTCACTTTAAAAAAGCTATCGAGATCGAGGATTTTCTCCAAGAAAGCAAGTATTCATCAAATTTTGATTGTAATATCAACTTTTCAAGTATGTAAGGCTAACTTAAAGCATGGAATAATTCTTCCATGTGCCCCTTGATTGGTGTAAGTTGATAGTGGAGTAATGAGTTCTATATGTGAAATTCTTAAGTATTCCACTAAAAATTATACCTATCTTAAGTACTTTCTTAAGTTGATGATAATCACAAACTTGATTTACTCCATAAATGATTTATTTGAATTCTTATATAAAATTTTACATGATGACTTTGTTAAAGATTGCAAGAATGAGCTTAGGGGATGAGTCTAGAGCCTTGATGATATAAATGTGCTTGATATTGTGGTTGTGGTCCTAAATTGAGTGTGTTGATGATGATGTTGATAAGATTGATGTCCTTAGAGTCTTAAGGAGGTTGAACTTAATCTTAAAAGAATGTTCTTAATCTATTAAGTTAATAACCGATAAGATGAGTTGATGTCCTTTGTCTAAAGAGACTGAATGATGAGAAATCTCGCTGTTTGGTATTTATGAGCATATTGAGTTCTAGAAGAAGTATTTAGCACCGAAAGAAGTAAGAGTGAGTTACACTCGCACTCATAACTACGTAGCCAACCTACGAAAGGATTAGACCTTAAAAAATGAATGTTACCCAAGTGTTATTATGGATCCACAGATGCCATGCCCTTTCACCTTGACAAGGTACTGGGTGGATACCATAATGACATCACTTTGCTATATCATCATCAGCTCATAGGTGATAGTTGTAGGTTCGAGAAACTCCCGGCTAGATTTCTCATTATCAGTACTCTGATGTTGAGTTGATGTCTTGAATCTTGATTGATGTTGATGAGTTAATGTCTACTCTTTATCCTTACTTGAGATGAGTGTCTATCATTTTGAGTGAGTAACTTATGAGTTGAGATTTATTCCATATTACTTATACTTTTACTCAGCTATTTTATATGCCATACATTCCACTTATTAACACTACTCAGATCTGCATCATTTCATGATGTAGATATGAAAGATAGAGCACTTCAGTAGACGCTTCATTGAGGTTCAGCATTCCTAGTTCCAGACATTGTTGAGTCTTCCCCTGCATTCGGAGGATGCCATTTATTTTCCTTCCATATGATTTGAGTTATTCTTTTGGGTTTGTGTTAACCATGGCCTGTCATTGTACCTTCCTAGACAGTAGAAGTAAAGTCTTCATAGACATAGAGATGATGGTCTAATGTTGAGATCCTTCCCTTTCTAAACTAAGTTTTCTTAATTCTATCCTATGGTATGGATGTTGAGACTAGTCTTGTGGCCGATCACCCCTATTCTTGATGTAGATGTGATGGGATTGAGTTGTCCACTATTATATATATCTAATATTTCTAATGTCTTCCGCTGATTAAAATGATTGAATGAATATGATGAAGCCAAGTGGTTGCTTGGGGACTAGCAATAGTCTCTGAGTGTCGGCTATGTCTAGGGTACCTTCTCGGGGCGTGATGATATGTAAGATGGTATTAATTGTATTTTTTATTAGTACTCATATGACTTCTATGTTTTTATTTTAAAATTTTGATATAAATGTTTATGTTGCCCAAACATGGTGTATCAACTTCCAAATCCATTAGAATTGAACAAAGTTTGTTCAGTCTATGTATCATGTATCATGATACAGTGTTATATTTTGTAATATTACTTGACAATATGTCACTTATCATGATACTTGACAATTATAAAATACATGAGTTTACCAGTAAATTTGACCGATGAACTGTAACAAGTTATGAATAAATTTTCTTATTTGAGTGTATCATGGTACATGATACTTGAATAAAAACTTGCTCAAATTTAGGTGGTTGAAAGTTGAAATTATGCTACTTTTCGTTTAAAACGTAACTAGAATTCAACATGATGAATCATTAGCTATGAATCTGGCTTGCAGGTAATGTATCCGAACATGATTTACTTTAAGGTATTTTTTGTAAAATTAAAAAGGTAGGGACAAGTTGGAATTTGTCACTTATGGTATGTGATTGCTATTTTAGTTTTGTATATTACATTGCTATTTTCTCATTATTTTTAATTCGTTGTTGTTATTCTTCATTAGTAAGTGATCATGTAAAATATACACAAATAAAATGTTAGGCCCAAGCCCGTGCTAACATGGGTCTTGTCCATTACTAATACTAATACAATATTTATAATATTATATTATACATTTTTAGTTTTTTATTAGATGATTTTAGACCAAAAAAATTACTTACAAAATAATATATTTCTATTATTAGGAACTATTTGGACTTGAAACTTCTATTTTTCAGAAAATGACATTCTTTTATAGTCATGATATATTTGTAATCACAAGTGTTAAATTTCAAGTCATGTTTGTAAGAAATGTAGTGTGCAATATCTATCCAACTTTTTTTAAGCTTTGTTTGTGAAATAATATGTTTGAGTATAATACTCAATAATGCGGGGTTTAGAGAGCTGAAAAATAAGCTAATGGGTCCTAATTGCAAATTTCATCCCCAATCATGAATTGAAGGAGAACATAATTTATTTTAATATAAATTGAGAGAGAATGTTATTATTACACTTAATAAAATTATCAAAATATTCATAAATGAGAGACGCTCGCATAATGCATTTTCCTAAACTTTTTGGGCAAATTCGAGGCTGGAAATGCGATCACCACGAAAAATTATGTGGAAAAATGATCTTGATTAATTTTTAGAGCAACTGGATCAAAAGATAATTTTTTTCAAGTAAAAATACAATCCCAAAAAAGTGTGTGACATATCCTCATCGCAGACTTGTCACGGATTTACACTTAACTATGGTCCCAATATTTTCTACAAGATTAGAAAATCAATCAGAAGTTTTTACAAAAAAATAAACGTGGAAGGAACAAGTCCGCTTTGCGTATCTAGTTCACCGTCTTGTCCCACTGAAGTTCAAAATTTTTAATTTTTCAAGGGGCTTTCCAAATTTTTCCCCACCCTCCTACGCTTAAAACACAATCAATATAGGTCATTTTTTGTCTAAAAAGAGTTCCTAAATCCATTTTAAAGTCCCTTTGATGTTGCTCAAGCTACACCTCCTTTTTGAAAGTTAAAACAATTGTTGTCAAGATATGTAGTCTAACCAAGGTTAGAGTCAAACCCACAACAAATATGATAGACTTAGAGTAATTTCAAGCAATTCGAATTAATTAACCTACTTATCTCCCGAAGGCGGGGATTTGTAATTGGCAGAAAGTAATCCTGAACTAGCACAAGTGTTGTGAAATCAATAAGAAGAGTAACTAGGATATTGTGCATCCCATGATTCCCTAATTTGGCATTACCAAATAATCACATTCGTTTCTAGTGTGTTGCATGCACAACGGTAAGTTAAGCTTACCAAACCCTTTAATCCAGGGGAGAGAGAAATTTTACTACATGATTTGATATATCCCCACAATGTGACATTACTAACCCTTACCTATTGTCCTAGTACAACCTCCACTTGATCTAGTTTGGTTGATTAAATGAGAAGAAATCGATCAAATCCTGTTAATTAATCTCTTTTCTCATTTATTACTACCTTGATCTAGTCAATAATAACTAGGCAAGTTCTAACATTGGACGCCATTAAAAAGCAATAAAATGAAAAGAATTAATTAATGCATGCATGCATAATTTCCAAGAATTACGAATTATCCAATTTTACCTTGTTAGTTTTCATGGTTCGCACAACCCTAGTTGTGGATTTAGCTATGAATTATCATCATAGATGCAAGAGTCATGATATAGAATAACATAATTGAGCACTAATAAGGATGAATTTAAGAACAAGAAATCCCAAGTCTTTAATGAAAATCAGAAAGTACGAATTAAAATCATAAAATAATGTTCCAAACACGTCTCTCAATGTTTCTAGTCGTTCTCCTCTCTTCTCTCCTGAAAATAACCTACAAATCTATTTATAGTACTTAAAATGCAAATCCAAAACAAAATATAAAAATTGGATTCTATTGGGAAAAGTTGCAGATTTTGCTGATTTTTAGGACATACGAGCCCTCTATGAGTCGTAGTCCAATCTATGAGTCGTAAAGGTGTTATCGTATATACATTTTCAGTGTTCAAAAGCAAATTCTAGAAAATATGAAGTTCAGCTATATGAGCCCCTGTATGAGTCGGAGTCCCTACTACGGGTCGTATAAAGCGGTCTTGTATCAAGTTCCAGTGTTGATAAAAATTGGACCAAGAAATACAAGTGTGGACTACAAGAAAGCACTACGAGTCATAGACCAGAATACGACTAGCAGAGGTGAATCATAGAAGTAAAGTTCAAAATGCAAGATGCTGACCACGAAAGCTTAATTACGACTCGTAGGGCATATTACGAGTCATAACTACGAGTCGTATCAAATGCCGACCAGATTTTCTATTTAATTTACGAACTTGTTTATAAATAATATAAATAGTGTATTTTTAGGTTTCGAGCACAGTTTTTCAGAAGTTTGGAGAGAATTAGAGTGAGAATTAGATTGTAGAGAGCAGAGAACACAAGATTTTATAGTAGATTTTTAGGGTTTTCTTTGGAGACTCAAATTTGGAGATTTGATTCACTTATAGATTAACATCATCATTCAAGCTTGTGATTCTAAATACAAAGGTGGTTTTATTATTCTTCATTCTTCTTGCATAAGCTATCGACTATGTTTTCTTTATTCATTATTTATTTACTTGCCTAGTCATGAATAATTAAACCCATAACTTGGGGTTGTCGGAACCATGAGTAGATAACTTAGAAAATTAGAATTATTTACACTTATTGAATTGTGTATTTGTATGTATTATCCATTTCTCTTTATTTTTCAAGTTGTTCAATGGTGACCAACATTGAACTTTGCATAGTGTCATGATCCCGACCCAAGTAGTGATAAACAAAAAAGAGAAATGGCTAACAAAATTTGATTGATGTGTTCTCATCTAATCAACTGAACCCGACCAAGGAGAGGTTGACTGGGACAATAGGTAAGGTTAGTTTGGCACACTATGGTAGCCAATCAAGCACCATAATAAAATTCGACCTTCACCTTCAGAAGAGGGTTGGAAGAACCTAAATTATCATCTTACATGCAATGTCCTAATTGAGGTTGTGTTATTTGAGGTGTTTAAGTTAGTGAGTCATGAGGAGCACAATTTCCCAAGTTTCTCTCCAATTTGATTGTTTCTCCCTTTTATTAGTATAGTTTAATGTTCTACACATTATCGCAAACCCCCCACCCCTCTTGAGAATTAAGTTACTTGATATTTGAATTGATTATTGGTGAACCAAGATTGTCAAAGTCTTGTATTCCCTTGGGATTTGACCCTAACCTTGGTTAGGTTTTTACTATTGATGATCCCTTTGACCTTGAAATATATATATATATCTTAGGCATGACGATCAGTGGGAATAATTATGGAATCTGAACAGCACATAAGATTTTGCATTGTGGCTACTATTGGCCAACCATCCACCAAGATCAGCACACGACTATGCCAAAGCATGTGATAGATGGTAGAGAGAAGGTTATGTTTTCCCAAAGCATAAACTCTCTCTAAACCCCATTATGGTGATTGAATTATTCAATGTGTAGGGAATCGACTTTATGGGCCCATTTGTTAGCTACATGGGAACAAGTACATTTTAGTGGTCGTGGACTATGTATCAAATTGGGTGGAGGAAGTGGTGCTTCTCAACAATGAAGGCAAAAGTGCCATGACATTCTTGAAAAAAAATCTTCTCAAGGTTTGGCACCCCTTGGGTGATTATTAGCGAGGGAGGTTCTCATTTCTGCAATAGGTTGTTCAAGGCTCTACTTGAGAAATATGGAGTAAAGCATCGGGTGGAAACACCTACCATCCAAAGACAAATGGGCAAGTTGAAGTGTCTAGTAGGGAGATCAAACATATTTTATGCAAGACTGTGAATGCAAATCAGACTAATTGGATGTGAAAGCTTGATGATGCATTTTTGGCATACCAAACTGCATTTAAGACTCCCATTGGTATGTCTCCCTACCAACTTCTCTTAGGCAAAGCCTGTCACTTACTGGTGGAGCTTGAGCACAAGGTGATGTGGGCACTAAAAAGTTGAATCTGGACTAGAATGATGCGACAAACTCAAGGGTTGAACCAACTCAATGATGAGTTCTGCTTGAAGACATATGAGAGCTCAACCTTATATAAGCAAAGAATGCAGCTGTAGGATGAACATCACATTGAGCATCACTAATTTGCACTAGGGGACTCAAAGCTGCTATTGAATTCCAGATTGAAGTTGTTCCCTGGGAAACTCAAGTCTAAGTAGTTGGGGCCGTTCAAAGTATCACATGTCTTTGACCATGGGGCTATTAAGTTAGAAATTATAAATGGCATATAATTCAAAGTAAATGTCCATAGAGTCAAACTTTATCTTGGCAATGTTGAAGAAATAAAGATAGTAAAAGCATGGACACTTAGTGTAGTTTGAGTACCCAAGTTGTTAAGTCGTGCCACCACAATAAAACAGACATTGTTTGGGAGGCAACCCAAGGTAAAGATTGGCGCTTAGGTGTCTAGGTATGTTTTTTGACCTTTATGCTTCATTATAGTCATATTTTATGTATTGAAGATATCTTAATTCTTTTCAATGGGGTGTAGGTAGTTATAGGCCTCAGTGAAGTCTAAGTAACTTTGGCATATAACTATCCCAAATTTTGAATTTGAGGGACTTCTTGCCTGTATTCATTTTTCCCAAGGATATTCATTTTTCATTGAATCAACAAATTTTGGATGTGTAGATAGTATTAGTAGCATGTAGTACTAAAGTCTATGGTATATGTTAGTTTTGTGTGAAAAATGATAGCCCTTACCCATTAAAATTTTGTTATTTAGTCTTGACATACATGTTTGATTGATTGACAGTGCTTGTTCTGATAAGTGAGGTTTAATTATGATGAAAGACATGATCTGAGAGTCTATGTTGATAGTGTAATCAATGTCATGTGTGTGTCAGCTTTCTTACTAAATTCTTATATTGTGTTTCAAATCAAAACTTGCCTTGTTACTCAGACATAGATTGTAGGTTAGTAAGGGAAGGATCTTAGGCCATTTTTCATATTAGTCCACTTAGACTAAATAACCAACCAAATGTGTAATGTAGCCCTTGATCCCAATGTTTGAGCCTTGCATGTATCCTTTTCTTTGTAAAAACCTAAGTAACCTAACCATGTTGAATGTAAAATCTTGAAATTGGCTCTGGTCCTTCTTGAATATTATGCACTATCAAAAAGTTTAAGTTGAGGGTGGCTACCAATAAGTGGCCCTGGTTCATAGGTTATATATTGTCCACCTCGACTTAGGCTAAAGGCCTAAGTTGAGGGTGGCTGGTGTAATGATAATCACATAAAATGGGATGGAAGCTTGTGATACATGAAAAAGGGGATAAAAATGCACTATGGGTGCAAGAAAAATGAATAAATGCCTAATCAATGAGCTAAAAAGAAAAACAATGTAAACACAAAAAGCGATAAGCTAAAAATAAGAGTAAGGCACCCAAAAAAACTTAAAAAAGGAAAAGGGGTGAGTGATTGAAAATTGACAATGTTTGTAGGGAAAAAGTGTAAAATAACGCAGTGTCAAGGAGGGTCATTAGTCACTATGTTCCTAAAACATCATGCCAAAGCCCCCTAATCCTATGTTACAAGCCAAGAAAGTCCTATAGTGATCCTAGTCCAAGTAGTCGAAGGTCATAGTTGTGAGTATAGGGGCAAGCATATGGTATTGAGCATGGTATTTAAATATATGTCGTGAGAGTGAGTGATTTTTTTAAGTCCCATGCATTGAATCTGAACATATCATCATGAGTAGGATATGAGACTTCTTTTTGTGAGAGAACTTGCATTGCACTACTGATCTTAGACTAATTCAGTGATTGTCACTTATCTGTGGTTACCTTGATATCATAATTGCATTGTCACATGTATTGATCTGCATTGGTTTATTTGGTAGGTATCTGATATGCATTGATGAATAGTGTGGGTATCTGTGCTTTGTTTTGGAATGATGTGTGCCATTAGATTGAAGTCTGTGTGTTACTGTACTGCTTATATAGATTGAGTCTGTAGCTTAAGGACAAGTAACAATTTTATATTGAAAATGTTGACGTGCTGTCAAAATACAGTACTTTTGATACTTAAAAAATGGAACTTAGTGTGTTCTCAAAGCAATGTTAGTAGGTTTGATATGTTTTTATGTTTATTTTTTAGGATTATAGGATTTGACATGATCTTGGGCTAAGCGTATAGTTGTTGTAGTTTTTACTGCTCCACGATACCCTTTACAGGCCGAAAAGTTTCTTTGAGTCGTGGAGTAGGGTTTCTCTTAAGTAAAATCTAATAATGGGGTAATTTTCTGAAGTTGCATCTACAAACTGTCAGATGAGTTGTGGAAAGTTGTACGGGTCGTAGATGAGGTTCCATACTATGAGGATCAGAAGTTGAGATTTTCTGAAAAGTCATCAAACAAAATCCTATATGGGCCATAAGTCTGAATATAGCCCATAGAAAGGTCTCATAGAAGTTGTGCCCAGATTTGAAGAATAAAGTCCACGAAGCCCCAAAACAGGCCTAGAACTTAGTATGACCCGTAAGTCTGTTCGTATTGCCTGCTTGGGTCAACGTGTACTTTCTGTAAAAACACACAAAAATACATAAAAACCATAAAAGTCGCATTGAGAACACACAAAATTCTAGGTTTTAGGCATCAAAGTATTGTATTTTGACAGCACATCAACACCCTCAACTTAGAATTGTTGCTTATCCTCAAGTGACGACTCAATCTATATAGATAATAAAGCAACACATAGCAACTAATCCAATGGCATATACCATACTCAATTCCAACTTATGTACCCATAACATCTTTTTCAAAACAATATCATGTAGCTAATAAGCAAACTATAGAATATTGATACATTTGACAATCCAACTAATACAAGATAAGGAACATCAATAATCCACGCTTACTGAACAAGTCAAATGTTGACCATGCAATGCAAATGCCCTCATAGAAAAGAAGTTTGCAACACATTATGTAGGTTTCTCAAACAATCTTCAAATGAGTTCCCAACCATACTAAAGTCATCCATGAAGACTTTAATAGTGTTTTCCATCATATCTGAAAAAATGTATATCATCCATCTCTTAAATGTTGCTGGGGTATTACATAACTCGAATGGCATCCTTTTGAATACAAAGCTACCATGGGGGCATGTAAATATTGTCTTTTCTTGATCCTCTAGAGAAATGACTATCTGATTATAACTTGAATGCCAGTCAAAAAAATAGTACTAACTCTTTTCAGCTAGTCGATCAAGCATCTGATCCATGAATGGCATAGGAAAGTGATACTTCTCTATTGAGGCATTAGTCTTTCTGTAATCTATGCACACCCTCCATCATATTACTGGCCATATTGGGATCAACTCATTATTGGCATTAGGTACCACTGTGATACCACTTTTCTTTAGGACACACTGTACCGGGTTCACCTATTCACTATTGGTGATTGGATAGATTACCCCTGCATCAAACCATTTAATGAACTTTTTGCCTACAACTTCATACATAGGAGGATTGAGATGCCTTTTATGCTCAATGCTTGGCTTGTAATCCTTGACCAACTGAATTTATGTGTACATACCCTAAGAGAGATACCAATAATGTTTGCAATAGTATATCTGATGGCCTTCTTAAATTGTTTGAGTACCGTTACAAGGGAATCTACCTGCTCATCATTCAAATTTGCAGCTATTATAACCAATAAAGTATTGTTAACTCCCAAAATTCATACCTCAGATGTGCTGGAAGGGCCTTTAGTTCTAACGCTGGTGGGTCTTTTATAGAAGGTTCTGTAGGCGGTGACTCTCGATTCTGTAAATCTAGCTCTAGCTTGGTTTGGCACATAGGACTATAAGACACCCCTAGAGCATTCACTGTCTCCTCATAGTCTGGGATACCATCACTGTCAAAGTTCATTAGCACTGCTTCCAAAGTGCTAATACCCAGTCTTACTTCAAGTGGCACATTTGGCTCAGTATCACCAATAGTCTCAAAAATTGAGACCACTCTAACATCATGGTCCTTCCTTACTTATTGGCACATGTTGGAAATGACCTCATCCTTCCCAAATATAAACTTAAGTTGGCCCTTCTCCATATCCACCAAGGTGCAACTGGTGGCTAAGAAAGGCCTTCCCAACATACTAGGAACTTAAAAATCAACTTCACAATTGAGAATCATAAAGTCGGCAGGGAATATAAATTTGTCAACCTTCACCAACACATCACAAAGTATCCCAATAGGTTTTGTTACCATTCTATTCAACTTCAAAAATTGCATATCAGTTGGAGTAGGGGCTCCTAATCCAAGCTTCTTATAAGCCGCAAGAGACATCAAATTGATACTAGCACCCGAATCACACAGTGCCCTTGCAAACTCCATATCTCCTATAGTACAAGGTATGGTGAAAGCACCTAGTTCTTCACACTTTTGAACCAAGGACTTAATAGTGATAGGACTATAATACTGAAGCTCTTAAGAAAGCTCCTGACTCACAGTACGCTTTTTAGTAACCAAATCCTTCATATACTTTGCATAACCCAACATTTTCTCCAAAGCTTCAATGAGAGGGATGTTGATAAATAATTACTTAAGCATAGAGAGAAAATGCTTGACTTATCTTTCTCCTCCCTCTTTTTGAGTCTTTGAGGGAAAGGAGGAGGAGGCCTTGGGATAGGCTTATACCTCTGTGATGTTTGAGTTGCTTCACTTACCCCATTGTTAACACAATCATCTCCTTCAACCATATCCTTATCTTAAACTATCTCCTCATAAACATCTTCTACCTCAACCGGCATAGGAGGATCAATGGTGTTTTTTCCGCCCATAGTAGGCATCACCACACATTGCCCTTCACTCTTAGGATTTTGAACTGTGTTACTAGGCATGTACCATTTTGAGACTGATTCAGCTGAGTAGATACTTGACCAAACTATGGTTCAAGCTGTTTAATCACCATAGAATGAGACTTTATCTTTTGATTAATTCTTAAAATAATTGATTTCATGCCCCCTAGAGTTTTATGTTGTGTCTTCGCCTTTTTCATCAATTAACCAAGTATCTCCTAAATTCTAGAATTGCTTATACTTGCATCTTGGTTGTGTGGTGGCACAAAAGGAACATTTCTAAATCCTTCTCTATGACATTAATCTGTATTTGGACCCCTAGTCCTATCATAATAACCACCTCAGTTATCTCTATAAGCTCAATCTCTACCATAGTTTTGACCTTGGTTCTCTTGACCTTGGCGCTAATAGTCCTGTTTGGACCCTTGGGCATTGGTCCAAAATCCCTCCATCTGATCATTCATAAAACAAGTATTCTCCTCAAAATAAGGCTCATCGTACATAGGTGCACGTGAGATTGATGAACCACAACATGTACTCTTTCTTGATTCTGCTTGATTACCACATCCATGCTTGTGTAAAGCTGAGCAAGTTGTTGTATAATCTCTTCATGATTTTGGCTTTCTCTAAACCCATATTGACAGCATATAAACTCCTCATAGAAGCTCTATCCCATTATCCCTATGCACGATTCATCTTGACCACTTGCTTTATATGCTCGGCAATCCTTGTAAATGATTGATCTAAAAACATACCCCCCATAATAACATTGGCATAGGCTTGACTATTCTCACCAAGGGCATGGTAAAAGATCCCCACCAAGGCATTATCAACTATCTTGTGGTAAGGGACGCTCCTCAAACACTTAGTAAATCGTTCCTATGTAGTGTTAATTGAATCACCAGGAAGTTGGTCAAAGTTGTTGATTTGGTCATTCAACTTAAGCTTCTTCGATCTAGAAAAGTACCTCTCTAAAAAAGCCTTCTACAAATATGCCCAACTAGTGATCGAACTTTGTGGGAGCTCAGATAGCCATAATGCAGCATTGCTCGTTAGAGATAATAGAAAGACATAATGTCCCACAGCATCCATAGACAGATTTTCTGTTCTCATCATACTCTTACAAACAAATGCCACATTGTGCAAGTGGCTATGTGGATCCTCTAATGATAAGCCCACAAATAGCCCATGGTTTGGCAGCATCTAGTATAGCCCTCTAGAAACTATAAACTTTGTGTCTGTTAGTAGTGGAGACAACTCAGTAGTTCCCATCACATCAATAGCCATAGGATTCAACCAATATTAATTCCACCGGTAAGCATTGTCATTGAAATTATAAGCCTGTAGAATATCCTCCAAGAGAGATGGGTTTTCATTCTGATCATCATCATCAATATTTCGATTCAAGGCTATATTGGCCACGTTGTTGGCATTTTCTTGGGCCATTCTTCTCAAAGTTCTTTGGATATCTAAATCAAGTGATGTTAAGGGATTGCCTTGACTCCTGGTATTGGGCATACACTACTAGTATACCCTGCGAAGAAACAAAAACAAAAATAAAAACAAAAGTAAAATACAGGGAACAAAGGATTAACACTTGAATTACAATTATTAGTGAATTCAACTAAGTCTAGCCGTATTACCAAGCAACAACACCATGATCTTTGATCACACCCAAGTTACACCTCTCTTTTGGAGGATAAAGTGATCATTGTCAAATATAATACCTAACCTACATTAGGGTCAAACTCATATGGAATACGAAGACTCATAACAAATTTACAAATAAGCAATTCAAGTAATTAATAACTCAATTCCCCGAAGGGTGGGTTGCAATAACTGAAATTAAACTAAACTAAATATAATGGAAAAGAATCAATGATAGAGAGCGACTAGGGTATTGTGTTCCCCATGATTCACCAACATGGTATCCCCGGATAACCTAATTATAGTTCAGAGTATAGCATGTAGGACGATAATTTCAGTTCTCTGAGCCATTTTGTCAAAAGTGAGAGGCAAATTTCACTTTATGACTTGGCCTATATCCGTAGTGTGCAACACTAACCATTACTTATAAGTCCCAGTCAACCTCCCCTTGGTCTAGTTTGGTTGATTAGATGAGAACACATCATCGAATCCTATTAATTAATCTATTTTCCTATTCAATACTACCTTGGTCCAATAAGTAGCACTAGGCAAGTTCTAATATTGGTCACCACTAGAATACATGCAAAATGAAGAGGGTTGATTAACACATGCAAATACTTATTCCAAGAATTGTAAATTATCCGAGATTACTTTGTTAGATATTCATGGTTTCCATAACCCTAGTTGTAGATTTAGCTACCTATGCTATGGGTAGATGAAGAAATTATGAATTGAAAAAATATAATTAAACACTTACCCAATTGAATTGAGAAATAAGCAAATCAAAAAATTGATTGAGAATCACAAGATTTGAAAATCCAATTAATTCACAAGTGAATTCTCTCAACTTTTGTCTCTAAATATTGTATCTAACCCTAATTACAATGAAACTAATGGCTCTCTATGAATAATGACATAAAAATACTATTTATAGTAATTACAATTAAGTCCTTGATAAAATAGAAAAACTAGTCGACAACTTCTACAAAAGGTATTTACAACTCATAATGTGATTTATGAGTCATATTCGGGGTCTTATAATCAGCTTCTGAGAAATTGGACTTAACTTCTACGAATTAGTTTCGCATCTCATAAACTAATTTATGACTCGTACTTCAGACTCGTAGACTTTAACTTCTTCAAATTATCCCTCTCTGGAAATCTTTATGAAACTTGTCTATACAATTTGTAGAATGCTCTACGACTCATATAAAAGTCTCGTATAGCATCTTCAGATATCATCCTTTACTAGAATTTGTCATGAAACTACCTCTAAGACTCATAAAGGGTCCTGTAAATAACCAAAACCTAGAAAACTCTACCATTTTGCCCCAAGTTATAACCAATTTGCTTTCATGCAAAACTTAACGCAAAAATACATAAAAACCAAAAAGTCACATTGGGAATACACAAAATCCTAAGTTTTAGGCATCAAAAGTGTTGCATTTCAACAACACATCACTTCGCCAAGGGGGGAGAGTTTGCAAAATCAATGAAAAATATAACTAAACTAACTAACACAAGAGAGAAGTCAATATGGAGAGAAACTAGGGTATTGTGCCCCCCATGATTCCCCAACTCGTTATCATCGGATAAACTAATTCTTTTCTAATGTATAATATGCAGGCAATATGTTGTCAAAGTATAACACTTTTGATGCTTAAAGTTTAGGATTTTGTGTGTTCTCAATGTGATATTTGTGGGTTTTACGCGTTTTTGTGGTTAGATTTGCAGGATTACAGGTTAGTCATGATTTGGAGAAAAATTGCAAAAGTTGTGGATTTTTTCTATTGTATGAGACCACCCACAGGTCATAAAGTATTCTATGAATTATAGATAGGTTTAGTGAGGATTTCATGTGA